>JAWPHD010023146.1:0-22964 GCA_037043455.1 Cyrtodaria siliqua | reverse complement strand
GAGAAATGACTACTTTAATTATCTCGCTCTATGAACAAATACATACATTGCCAGTCTGTTGGTTTAGTTACTATACTCATAGTTGTTTATGATAATATATTAATTTAAAAACTGAGTTGTGATATTTCAACTGATGTCTGTTCGAAAATTTACCACTATATGGTTATAATGGCTTGCAACTTAAAATTAAAACATAAGTAAACTAACAGTAAATGTATCGTTGTGTAGCAACATGTCGATCAAATTTATTTTTTTCTCTCAAATAAACTGAATTGCTAATCAAGCTTAAAGCTCTTCCGGTGTCAATATTTAACTAAATTATCAAACAAAGCCAACATACTACCAACTGACGAAATACCATGATAAAATAAACGAAAGCACATGGTAATAATAGTATATTTTATTATCATTTATTTTGCCGATAAAACAAAATCCAAACAATATTTAGTGAACAACATTTTTACCAAACTGAAATGGAGGTAATTTCCAAATATTTAATTTGATGTCACTGTTTTCCACTTCTTAATTTAAAGGTGCAATCTATGTTGATATTTTAAAACTCTCACCCTTAGTTTTCCTTCATATCTTGCATTTGTTTAATCATTATAATAAATTATAAGAAAGAATAGTATAATGATAATTATTTTTGCTGATTGTTGATTGTATTGTTCCAATAATAGTTTCACAACATAGTAGAATAAGAACAAAACAAGAGGCCAAATATGGCCTGTGGGCGCTCTACTGGCCAAAATGGCTCTTGTGCATGGGTTGTCACCATAAAATTCCCTTCAGTAATTCTTTTAAAAAAAGTGCAAATGAAAACAACAACAACAAAAAACAAGAGAAATTTAAACCTTTGACCAATGTTAACAATTAAAACAAACTCACAATTTTAATTTTTGAAAAATGAAGAATAATTAACACTAAACTTAAACAAGTTTCAAAAAATCGCGAACAACCAAAAATTAAAAAACACGTAATGATCAAATCATAAATAAAAAATATTTAAATATTTCTCTTTAACAACCAAACAAATAATATAAAACAACAGGTCAATGACCTTGAAGCTGTACTGGTAGGTTTTGATAGCTACCTCAGCATTCCTGTGAAGTTTCAGGTGCGCCTTAAAATCCAATCCAAATTCATGAAAATCTGTGATGTAGTTTCAGAGGAGTAGTCGTTATAAGTTTTTATTACTATATAACTCTATGTAAACAAGGATGGCCACTGGCAGCCATGTTTAATGTTGAATCAAAATAATTTTCAACAAGGACCAACATCATGTCTTGCTGATCTTTTAGAAAAAGTCTCATATCAAAATCACTTATAGTTTTCAAAAAGTTAGTTGCTACAAGCTAGTTTTTAAAAATCTACTTTTAGCAATGGCGGCCATCTTGAAATTGACCTGAATATAGGCTAGGATCAACTAAACATCAAGAGCAACATTCCTGTGAAGTTTCATGAAAATCTGTCAATAGTCGCCTCAAAAAAAAAGTTTACGGACAGACGGACGACGCACCACAGCATAAGCACCGAGCTAATAAAGTAGAATTAAAATTAAGAAATAATAAATATGTACCTTTATTTTATCGGTGAATAAATAGTTAGTCGTTCGGATGCGAGTAATTAAATCACTCGTGCTAACGCACTTGTGATTTAATTACTACGCATCCGAACTCCTAACTGTATTTTATTCACCGATAAAATACAGGTAGGTACTTATTTATTATTTCGATTCTAACACAACAATAACCCCATTGTTTACGCTATTGTTTGGGCACTATATTTTATCTCGGAGGTCAAGATAATCAGGCTGCTATGTTTACAGGCTGTTCCATTGGGCGTCCCCGTATGCAAAATTCTGTGTTTCAATACACTAGTAGTCACGTGACAAACAATTAAGTCGTTGCTTACGTCATATAGCTTGCGCTGTATGACGTCAAACGTTCTCAGCTTGTTCAAGATGCTTATTAATGATTATGTTATTTGTACTGATGCATATGATGGGTTTATATCGGGGTGTGCGCACGGATTGGGGGCATGGCAAGTTTTTTGTAATTAACATTTCATTAAAATTACTGTTGAGTTTGTCTTCGTGACGTTTATTTACCAAGTGACGTCATGAAACGCGGCGCTTCCAACGGATGAAATATACGCGGGGAATTAATGGAACAGCTGTATTTTATCGTAGAATAATATACAGCTGTCTCTCTTCTTTGTGTATATGAAAGACTGCGGAGGTCGTGTTAGAATAAATAATAATAAATTTGAACTCACGACCCCCAGTTCCTAATTTTGCATATTTAATAAAACCACGGGCCATTACTGTGGTTTTACTGGTCTGATCAGGCTGAGAGGGCTGGCGTGGCGCAGTCGGTAGCACGGCGGATTTGTAACCAGAGGCCCCGGGTTCAATCCTCCGTGGTGCCACTGAGTTTCGTCGGTGTGTTCTTGGGCAAGACACTTTCACATAGCCTCGTCCGTCGGATGGGGACGTAAACCGGATGGTCCCGTGTATCGGTCTATCCTCCAAGCATGTTAAAGAACCATAGGAATCTATTCGATAATAAGAGTAGGGCACGTTTCCCGGATTTCTATGTATCCTTTCGCTCTCTCTGGGGTGGCTCTAAATAACCTATACTGTGTTGATGAGCTGTTAAACAACATTCAATTCTGATCAGGCTGGTTTTTGAACTTCGCCAAGCTTTCCTAGATACAAATACACTGACAAAGTTTGGTAAAGATCAACTTAAAAATGAAGGCCCTATCTTGTTAACAAGCAAAAGTTACCGATCGAAGACATATATCTTTGAACAGTATATCTTCGAACAATCTATTAACGCAATAATATGACCATGACTGTGAATATAAAATAGTGAGCTTCCATATTAGTATTATTTAAACTTTGTCTCGAAATTTTGAATGATGTTGTCACAGTTGTTTTGACTAGTTCATTTAAAGGGACATACGGCAATCTTAATTTTTTAAAAACTCACGGGATCCCATTCTTTTTTTCGTAACTTGCATTTGTTCAATTATTAATATATATTGTAAGAATAGTTCAAAGTAAATTGTTTTTATATATTATTTACTTTTGATAATATTGCAGCAATTATATATTTAAAAAATATGTAGAATAATGAAGGAAATAGGATTTTTATTTTTTTATTTAAATATATGCAAGAAGTTTTAAAGTCAAAATGATACGGGATTAAGGGATTAGCAGTACTAATAATAATGCATGAAATAAAACTCACGATTGCCATGTGTCCCTTTAAGCTTGAACTTAAATGTATTTAACACTCCCTTTAAGGAATACTGTTGATTTTTTGACCGTCACTTTCCTGGTGGAGAGCTATTGCTCTCGCATCAAATATGTCTCAATAGAAAACAGCTATTCCAATGTCTTAAAATACACTGGCCATAGTCATGATAGTTGTCTCTCTAATACTTTTTTATCAATTGTTTCTTATTATCATTCTCACAAGACACTATTGTTGGTCCTATAGCAATAGGAATAATGTAATTCACTTGGCATTTGTGCGCTTTTAAATGCTAGTAGTAAATGGCAAATGTCATGAAGCGCATTATCTTAACTGTACATCAGATGTACATCAGACAAATTGTCATTTATTTTGCCAATGTCGCTCTTATATAATGTCTACAGTTGTGGTGTTTGTGGTGTTAAAACTGCTTCAAATGGATTGCACGGAAGTGACGTCCGTGTTCTGCACTTTGTACATATTCGGAGGATCCCTGTACATGTACTTCAACCTGAAATAGAAAAGAATATTTTTGTTATCCAGAAAAGGCGAAAACAACTGAAACACCCCTTTATGAAATATTCAACTTAAAGGGACTATAGGCAATCTGGATTTAGTGTGATTGGTGAATATAACACCATTAGTTAGCACTATATATACATTCTCTTGTAGTATTTCATTGTGACCCTCCCATAAAAGTACCCTCCCATAAAAGTAAATATTTTCCATCTTTTTATGCCCCCGAAATTTTTCTCATTCTGTCCGGATTCTGCCTGTCTTGTCTGTCCGTCATTCCGCTTTTCGTGTCCGGACTGTACCTTTAAAACCCCTGCATGGATTTTTGATTAACTTGGCACAAGTGATCACCATAACAAGATGTGTCGCGCGCAAAAAACCCAGGTCTGTACCTCAAAAGTCAAGGTCACACTTGAAGTTCATAGGTCAAAAACAGGTACGCAATTTCGTGTCCGGACCGTAACGTCACAACCCCTGCAGGGATTTTTAAATAACTTGGCACAAGTGATCAACATAACAAGACGATGTGTCGCGCGCAAAACCCAGGTCTTCAAGGTCAAGGTCACACTTGGAGGTCAAAAGTCAAATTGTGTCTGGTCAATAACGCTGGCATTCATGGACGGATTTTCAAATAACTTGGCACAAGTGCTCACCACAACAAGACGATGTGTCACGCACAAAATCAATGTATGTGGTCCCAAGGTCAAGGTCACACCTAGAGGTCAAAGGTCAAATTGTGTCCGGTCAATAATTTTTCATGTCTGGACGGTGCACAAGTGCTCACCACAACCAAACGACGTGTCGTGCACAAAATCCAGGTCCATGGCTCCAAGGTCAAGGTCATACTTAGAGGTCACTTCGGGGGCATTATCACTTAGTGATATTTCTTGTTCTGTTTAATGTTTCAGTGTAAAATATATACACATGTTTGAATTAAGAAGTTTTTCTTTCCTACTCTTTTGCTTTGGGAACAGTATAATTTTTTGGGACCACTTATATAAGAGGAAAAAACACTGCTCTTGCCCCATTTCAACTGATTTCTTTCCCTCAAATTCCAATAGATCCACTATTTGTCAGGTGAAAACGTTTAAAAGTTATCCATCATTAACGGTCAAGTCGAACGATATAAACATTTAACTGAACTGAACTGGGTTTTAAGGCGCACCAACACACGAAAGGTTATATGGCGCCTAACAGGAAAGAACATGCCAGGCTCATCCTCCATTTACATCAAGATAAAATACGGAGAATGGGCTTAAAACCTTTTCACCTGCAGAACTGCAGAGTTGCTGCAAATTCTATAGTAGACACTACATTTACGATGGAGCCATGTTTGCATTAAAGAAATATGTTTTCATTCATACAAACTTGAACATGTTTTAATCCCCTGTGTTAGAATCGCTATTGGCCGTGATTCATTTTAAGTAACTTATCTCCACATTAAATTATAATAAGGCCTAAAAAAAAAACTTGTGTGTTTCTGGTTTCACCCTGTCAAAAAGTTAGGGTAGGTAGGTAGGAAAAAGTTGTTTTTTTTAGATATTTTTTTTATATATATTGTTCGCATATATTATGCCATTTTTGTACTAAGGCAACTTTTTGATAACCTTTGCAATCCAGATTAGATGATTAACAACTCTGGCTAATAAAATTATCATTTGAATTAAAAAAAAAAAAAATTTTTTTTTTTTTTTTTTTTTTTAATTTTTTTTTTTTTAATTTTTTTTTTTATAATTTTTTTTTCCGCTAAAAATATTTAGGGTCGGCGGTGATAAAGTAGGGACGGTCGGGAAACCGGAAACACACATGTTTTTTTATTAGGCCTAAATGATCTTATTGTTTGGGGCGCTTTAGTTTCCGCCAAAGGTTTGTTTTACTTTTCAGACACAATTTGATAACCGGAAATGCCTTAATATGTTTTATATAGCGGTTAAACAGACATTTTAGTGGTAAATGTCGTATTTTTAAAATTGGTCGAGAAAATGGCTTTTTATAGGGCATATTTCTAATTGATACAAACATTTTCTCCATCAAAAAATGTTGTTGTTTTTTGGAATTTCTATCAAACAATGGTTTAACTTGTTGGACAAGTCTCTAGATATGGACGCTTCTTGCGACAAATTAGGTACGTTTCGTTTTTTGTCTAAAATGTGTTGGATGCTGCATACCCTCGTCATTGGTCATTCTGTACCCTGGCCATCAGATGTTTTGTACCCTGTACTCAGTTTACATGTTCAATTACGTGAAGAATATGTATGCGTACGAAACGTTCAATGTATGGGCATGAACAGACCTGAGTAGGGGCGTAGCTGGCCTTTTTGAAGCTGCAGGTCCGCTTAATTTCTGAGCACTGTCCCCCAGAATTTTTTTGATAGTGTATCTGGCGCAATCTCGCGATGCATTCAAAATGCTAAAACATACATGTTTTTGCTTAATTTTAATTAGACACACCTCCCCACTCGCAGTGTTTATTGCAGAGTTGGCATTACCAGGGAGTAAGTATACATGTACTTCCTGGAATTTCTCAGAATAATCTGCAGGCTGAGTTACAGTCGTGAAAAATGTGAAAACACTAGTAAATGCCATGAAATTCAGGTCAAGGGTATGAATGTCCAAAAGCAGGGAACAAAATGCTCAAGGTCAAAAAGAAAAATAGATGTGTTTTCTATGCATGCTCCTGGTACTCTGTAGGCATTTTTTTTCCAAAGGTCTCCCTGAAAACCCACTACATGTGTTTATAAATGTTGAATACTAAATCACTCCGACATAGTAGACATGCAAAAAGGAGTGTCAGCAAAAGAATTATTAAAAACTTACCAGTTCAACATTGTCCAAGTTCCAGTCAGTCAGTGTTTATATCTGTGTTCCATTTTCGTGCATCTCCCGATGCTTCGTGAGTCTTTCCAGCAATTAGTTGTATTTTAGCAATAATTATTTCATTCTTGAACTCTGCCAAGACCTGTATAATGTTCACCACTGACTGTCAACAGGTGAAGACGATCTTCTTGTTGGCAATTTGTAGAGGTATTTTTTTACCTGAGCACCGTCTAGCTAGCAACGAATATTTTAATTTTTCAGATGTCACTGGGTGTTGTTGCTTGCCGATTTTAGTATCTTATCGGTCAACACTATTATTGTCAAAAATACTATTCTATAGAATATATAATTCTTCTGTCAAAAAACATATTTTTATATCGATATTCCTCTTCGTATTTTACACAAACACCCGCATAGAAACTGTGCGCGTATTTCCCCACATTTTCCAATGCGGCTTGTCATGAGTGTATTCGGTAGGACCAAGTAGACTGGTACCCGGTAGGCAGTATAATCTACTGGTCCCCGAATTCACACTCATGATTGCAGGGTTAGGTATGAAGAAGATCGTATACGGTATTTGGAAAACATATCGTGTTGTTTGATTATAGAGATGAACCAGTAGCCACAAATCCACTGTGAGACGATGACGAGACAACACATTGGACATCTTCTTTTTACAATAGCGCAATTAATAAACCCATTAGTCCGGCGTGTGTAGTGACTCTATTTGTGCATTTGATGGACCTCTTTTCAAATCATATCTTTCCTTGTATTGCGTTTTTGCAGGAGGAAAGGTATTTCGATAAAGTACCCAAAACATGTTGGCTTAATTATACATGTCTTGAATTATATCTTTCACCGTGTTTTGATTTCGCAGAGAAATGTATGGTCGATAGACAGGTACCCCGAAGAATAATAATACATAACACATAAAAACTATAGTGACACTGATCATATACATGAAAAGGTTGCAAATTGTTTAAACGTACATAAATGGAAAATGAATGAATGAACGAGCGAACGCGTAAGGAACGAGCGAACGATATAATTAATGTTTGATTAATTAACATTTAATCTGTCTTAATCTTTATGCCCTCATGTACCTTGGAAGAAATAAAGAATCTATCTATCTAACTTTATGAGATGAGTGACGTTTTTCATATAGGATGTATAAACAAATATTTACACTGTCCACTACGATAAAGAAACAATGTTAACAGTTTATGTATTGTCATTGATTTTCAAGCTTATTTCAGTATTTTAATATGCATATGTGTAAGGTTTATGGAGGATGGCCTCCAACCTTCATAGACATATGACGAGGCAAATCAGTTTCTTCTTCTTCTCTTTTTCTTCCTCTTCTTCTTCTTCTTCTTTTCTTCTTCTTCTTCTTCTTTTATTTATATCATTGACTATGGCTCTGTTGTGCAACACGCAGTAGTTATTTAGGGTTGATACTTTACACTGTATTATATTAATTTGAAATGCCATGCTTTTCTATTAAATGTTTATTAACGACGGCAATCTATAAATATTGGGTAATTTAAGTATGGAAATGTCAAAAATGACATTAACATTAAAAAAACTAACCCGACATATAACTGTAAAATTACATGTTAAAACAGTTTATCAAAACTCTATCCAGGTATTCAGGTCCTATAATAATGTATATGTGACGATTAAAAGTTTAGGTTTATTCACAAGATCTTAAAATATCCGTGATAAGCGTGTTTTCGTTATTTCGTTTGGCGTTATTTCGCTCGGCGTTATTTCGTTATTTCGCTCGGCGTTTTTTCATCTTTTCGTTATTTCGCCCGGCGTCTTTTCGCCCGGCGTTATTTCGCTCGGCGTTATTTCGCGGCTAAATAACGAAAAGACGAGATGGCACATATCAGCCACCATAGTCTATACGCTTTGGATTCTCAAAATATGTAAGTTATAAATATAACTCGAAGTCAATTGGTTTTGAAACAGTGTACATCTGTTGTAAAATTATGTGTGTACAGACTTTTATTAAATGAATGGAAAATGACAGGTGTTCTGGACAATTAAAATATATTTATATATTTATATACCACGGTCCTTAAAACATGTAATTACAATATTCAGGTGTCATTAGTAGCAGTGGTATAAAACGGGATTCATTCATTTTCCATTTTTCGTATTTTATACATGATATTTTATCTCAGGAAATTATACACCAATGAACCAGGAATCAGGTCACATAAATACCTCGGCTTGGGTTTGCAAATTAGTTTAAAAACTAAATATAAAAGAGCCGAAATATTATTTAGAAGAAAGTAGATATAAAGGTCTAACAGGAAATGTAGCATTCAAGGACCACAGTCAACCAAAAAAAACACCGCACATAACAATATTTACAAACATGAAAAAGGAAAGAAATGACATCCCACACATAAAAGGGTTGACAATCGGGCTACCGCCATGGAACGCCATCTAGCCGCTAATATGCAATCATAATGTTTTACATAGAGAATATATTTAGTGTATTATTTAAAAAAAATACAACATTGAAGGTGTCTTAACTGTGATTCATAAATCACAATAAATACTGCAAAGGGGATCCCTTGGAAGCAACCAACACAAACAAGTCAGTACTCCAGATAAGACGCGTATCTGCGTAATTATGCATATTTGTTTATCAAAAACACATTAAAAATAACATAAATGCTTACACGAAAGCAATAAAAAAAATCGTCGTTAAGTATTGAGAACCAAATACCCGCGTACACACTTCAATAGAAAAAAGGAGTGCACCCAATCATACCCAATACTTATTGAAGTTTGAGGTATTGAATGACAATCATGTACCTCCAGCAATTACTAGCAATTACTAGTCGATGCTTGAAATAAATAAATAATTGACAATTAATACGTTATGTTTTATGGTAACGACTAAGAGTAAACATTTTACATTAATGTTTTTTTCAAAACTTGTTTTAAGAATACGTATTAGTAAATTATGTAAATTCGCAATACAATTTGTTTCATGCGTACAAAACGCATTGTGATGAAAGCTTATCTGGAGCACTGTAAACAAGAGATAAAAGTAGCAGACGCGGTATAAACCATAGACAGCAACCTTACTAGCATTGTGCATGCCCCATGGAAAGCTATTTATTTGTCAGATTTGTCTTTGTTTCTTAGCCGATTTTCAAAAGTACGGATTTCTTTTTACCATTTAAAAATTCCATTTCCCAGATTTATAACTGATTTAGGCACTATGTATATATATTTTTCTCATTTTAAACAAATATTTAAATATAGTCTCTCGTTATACGCCAAACTTGCCAAAATGACCAACGTATAACGAAAATAAACGAACCGACACATTATTAAAGATAATTTACGTACATACTGCATCAAAAAATCAAAGTAAGACTGTATTTACCCCTTTCCTCCATTGCAAACAGTTGCAAGTGCGACAGTCAGGATAACGATTGACAACCTCATGATTACAGCGATCAAATGAGACTAACCAAACACGTGTTGTTCCACCGTCATACATGTTAAAAATATTCAAAGGTCACGCGGCAAAGCAATGCCCTGATTGCTACGTAATTGTAAATCTCACACACATTGTAAGATTTATTTTAGATATCCATATTTTAGATATTCATTTGTCAATGTCACAAGATAACATACTATGTGACTTGATTGTGAGACGTTTGTCACGTAACAATTGAACCGCTCCAGACAGAGAGTATGATACATATATGAATATATATACTCGGAATAAATTCTTAATGGTTCATAAACGTGCTTGTTACATGTCAGATTTAGTCAGGTTCACATTATCCATAGTTTAGTTTCGTTTACTTTTGAAAACTATTTATTATAAAGAATCAAAACACGAATGTTTCGACCTTCTCAAAAGCAGGTACAGCAGCAGTCTTTGATTTTCAAAATGGTCGCATATAAAACCTTATTAACAACTCTCCGAAACTATGCGACCTAAGTTCTTGATTGTAATAGCTAAATCAATACTTTTAGGGGAGTGTAATGTATAAATACAGCTACTTGCCGCTACTTGCTAATATGCAAACATTTTTAGAAGGTATACGAAAGGTATATGACAGAGAGTCACCTAGCCGTGGAGGGTGGAAAACAGAGAAAATAGGGAAAATTTCAAAACAAACTTCTCTGCAGTGAATTCGTAAAACATGCAAATATCAGGGAAACGTTCCTGAGGAAAATATATTTTCAGAGGTTTTCCTATTATCTCTTTATACACATAATAGAACCTGGTTCGGTGCCATATTCCTTCGACTATACTTGTATATAAGAGGCCACACGTTGAACATCTGTCAAATAACAAACACGTCAATTGCACAATATATATATATAGAGAGAATAATCAACAGTCTCAGTGTGATAGAAAAATATGTCACGAGAACACGTTGTAATTCCGTTAAAAAACGAGCGTTAAAAAACGAGTTCGAAGTACGAGTTTTTTAACCGAATTACAACGTGTTCGAGTGACATATTTTTCGTATGACACTGATACTGTTGATTATTCTATTTATTATATACCTATCAGTGATTTTTTAAGGATATTTAATTTAAAATACCCAACCACCCTACCCCCACCTCGCGCCCCCCACGCAAGCTGCCCTCGCGTATGAATACATTTCGCAGATTTTGAAATGAGCCGTTAAAATTTGCGTGATCGACAGTGTCAGTACAAGGAGTGCATACATATATTTGCGATGATTTCGCAATTCATTGTTGAATTTAATAGTTTAGTGTTTTGTAGTGTGGTTGACAACACATTACATATTCAGAATCGGCGTTAAAATATCTTGCCTGTGCTGGAAATATTATTCTGCAACATCTATTGCGTACACACAATTGACACTATTTTGTGTAAATTGTGACAATTAGGCTACACTCCAGCACTGGGAGTCTGGGTCAGCGTGCACAAATTATACACAATTTCAAACAGGAATAAACAGTAAAAAAATACATAAGGGGTAAACGAACAGGTTTAATAGAATATTCAATATTTTAGAGTGATATTCCTCCTGAGCAATCAAAACTAATGATTAATTATGGATCTAGGACTGTAGAATCGACAAAAAACAGGTCAACACGAACACGCAACCGCTTACAAGTCACTTCACACATCTTCATCAGTGTTTACTTACACACGTCTATAAGCCTATATGTGTAATAGAATATTCAGTATGTTATACAAGTGATTTCATCGACAGGGATCAGGAATAGTGGATTTACTAGTCAACAAGAAAACGTTAAACACGCTGCCGCTTACAACTACAAGTCAATCATTTGCTGCTTAGCCTTTACACAGGAATAATCATGAGTACAGTACAGTACATGTCACTCACTATCCTAGTCAGACCACAGAGGTAAGATTCGTTTTCTTTTTCTTTTTGGCGATGGTTCTTCGCAACGAGTTTCAACCTTGTTTGAATAGAAGTTGAATGTTCCCCAATTTATCACTGTTGATCCATGAAAAATAGATTGCATCTCTGATTTCGATGTGCAAGCCTGTTGACTGTAGGTATAATTTCTGAGAGAACCAGAGAGTTCGGTAGGCTTACCAGGTTAAGTTGATGCTGTGGATTGGCAGTCTTTGATGGCATTATCATGTTTGATGCGGGATTGGTTTACGTGCATGTAGATGTATTATACAATGCAGAAGTGATTTGTTTCTGTTGGGCTTGATTGAGTCTGCTGTATGTGTTGGTGTAGCACGCTAATTACGAATACTCGATAATTCCGAATTATAGACACGCCATTTGCGAATTCGTAAATGGCCCCTCCAATTACGAATAATTTTCAAATAACATTTTTCTCGGGTTATAAGTGTTACATTTATAACAAAATAACGGTATTCAAACTAAGTACCATGAATATTTATATATTAGACCGGAAAAACACAACAAAACGGGAGAACTGTGCCAGTTTCGTATCTGCGTTTTTGCACAATTTTTTTTATTTTTTTTTTCCTCGTGGTTATATTATGTCATCATGATCGATATATTATGATTATTTAAACTCTTTATTTACCATATCATTTGTTTAAATAAAAAAAATTATATATGTAGTCTTATGTGTTTGCATTACATGCTGTTTATATGCCGATTAAAATATCAACAGGGACATCTCAAATTTACGTTCTCCGTGATATATTTTCTAAACAGGGACAAGATGTCGCATCAAGTTCGTCAACCTCATAAACAGAATAAATAAGTACCTAATGTTATGAAAAAGAATGAATGGATTATGTTTGTTCAAATCTTAATCAGAGAAGTAATACCACACACCGTATCTAAAAGTCAAACTGATATCAAATTGCACTTATTCCACATCACCGTCACCGGAGGCCAGAACTTAGCCTTGGCAATTATCATGGCCAATCAGTGATCGTAGGAACACACTAGACAGCAATATACTGTGTAACTATATAGTTTTAACCTTTTAACTTATACATATTCAAGACTACTGTGTTTGTCTGGGCATGAACAGATAGATTATGTTTATTGAAACCAACCTATGCTTTTGCTCGAATACATAGGATAACGGCCATAAACATAGGTTAATTGATCATTATCCTAGTTTCTCGACTGTTACGTTCGATAACTATTTTCGCTTGGTTCATCGAAACTTATAAAAACTATACTTTCGCTTGAAAACCTAGGATACCCGTCTCTATAATTTCCACGTAATTCCGAATTAAGTCTGCGGAATAAATTCAGAATTCCAATCTTTGGAGTAATGGATATAAGTTTTACTAGAAAATAAGTCGGACTTCGAAAATAAATAATAAAGAATTTCCACGGATAAATTCATTTCCTCGAAAAGTCTCGGAAAGTCTTCGGCTTTCCGATACTTTCCGATAAAGTCTTTGGCTTTCCGATATCTTTGGACAAAATTGTCCAAAAATGTGTTTCTTCGGAAAACATTTGGACATCGGCAATAGTTCGGCTAAAACTCGGACAAAAACATTTACTCTGGAAAACATTTGGACGTCTGGTATTTCCTTTGGAAAATATTCGGACATCGGCATTTCCTTCTGCAAACATTCGGACATCGGTATTGTTTTTTGAAAATATTTGGACATCGGCATTTCTTCGTAAAATATTGCAATTCTGTTGCGAAAATTATTCCAGTTGATGCTAGATTTCCAGAATAATTTGAAATTTCAGATAATCTGATTTTACTCGGTAAATAGTTCGCTTTCAAATTTCTGCAGAAGAATATCTATTACTTATATTAATCATACATACATGTATTTACAAGAGGTTCATATGGCCTGCTGCAAATGTATATAATGTATTTTATCCCTTTGTATTGATATAGTAAAAATAAGCCTTGTAGCTGCCAGTTTTGAAGTAACGTTTTCTCCAATAGGCGAACGTGTTTGTGTCCGAAATGGTCTGCCTAGTTACATCACTTATATGCATTATCGCCATTTACACAAAATGAACTCAATTTTTTTTGTACAATTTACATTCAAATAGTTATCGAAATAACTTGTTTTTGTTGAATGTGTACAGTGAACTGTAAATACAGTACAGTACTGAATCAATGCAATTTACACTGTTTTATGTATATTAGAATACATGTTTGGGTTTATAATATTATATATATTATGAGGTTATTAATACTACCGCATTGGTGTCCAGTCAGAATAGATATACTTTCCTTGATATGGATGCACGGGAATACTCTGAAGGCTGTTCTGAGCAGAGTCTCAATTACAAGTAATTAAAAAATATGTGGACTCTCACATATTAAATAAGAAAAAGGAAAAGAAAATATGCAACAATTATCTGATTATATGTTAAATAACGCAACGAATAATTAAAATATAGGAGTCTGAAGTAAAAGTTAGTGGAATGTAAGCTTAGGTCTTATAATTATTTAATTTGTAATAGAAAACAGAAAAGCAAATATGCAACCATTCAATCTTTTTCTGCTAAATAATACAACGGGACGCGAAAGGACGGGACGCGACGTAAATTAGTGGAGTGTAACCTTATAAGGTATTACAATTCATAGTGTGTAACTTTATGAAGTGTTCATTATGTATGTTCAAATCATAAAAAATATGAACAAATAATTAAAAAACTTAGAGAAATCGTGTGTAAAAATTAGCGGAGTGTAACCGTATGAAGTCCGTATAATTAGTGGAATGTAACCTTATGTGGCTTTCATAATGTATTTTCACAAAATACCAAAAAGGAAAAGCAAATTTGCAAGCATGCAACCATTATTTTATTAAATAATGCAACGGGAAGCAATGCGACACAACGTAAATTCGAGGAGTGTAACCTTATGAGGTCTTAACATTAGTAGTGTATAACTTTATCAGGTTATTATTACGTATTTTCACATCATAAAAAAAGAACATATGCAACCATTATCTGTTAAATAACAGGACAAATAATTAAAAACTAAGTGGAATCTTATGTAAAAAATAGTGGAGTGTAACCTTATGAAGTCTTGTAATTAGTGGAATGTCACCTTATGTGGTTTTCAAAATGTATTTTCACGTCATAACAAAACTGAAAAGCAAATATGCAACCATGTAACTATTATCTGTTAAATAATAAAAGGTGGCGCGACGCGCCATGAATTAGTGGAGTGTAACCTTATGAGGTCTTAAAATTAGTAGTGTGTGACTTTATGAAGATTTCATTTTGTATTTCAAATCATAAAAAACGAAAAAGAAAATATGAAACCATTATCTGTTAAATAACAGGAGAAATAATTAAAAACAGTGGCATCATATGTAAAAATTAGTGCAGTGTAACCTTATGAAATCTGTATAATGAGTGAAATGTAACCTTATGTGGTTCTCATAATGTATTTTCACAAAATACCAAAAAGGAAAAGCAAAATTGCAACCATGCAACCACTATTTGTTAAATAATGCAACGGGATGCGACGTGACACAACGTAAATTAGTTGAGTTTAACCTTATGAGGTCTTAAAATTAGTAGTGCATAACTTTATGAGGTTATTATTACATATTTTCACGTCATAAAAGACGAAAAAGAACATATGCAACCACTATCTGTTAAATAACAGGACAAATAATTAAAAACTTTGCGAAATCGTGTGTAAAAGTTAGTGGAGTGTAACCTTATGAAGCCTGTATAATTAGTGGAATGTAACCTTATGTTGATAAAAATTAGGTATGCAACCATGTCACTATTATCTGTTAAATAATAAAACGCGATGCGACAAAGTGATTCCTATATAGCCCCCGCTTCGACCCACTTCTTCGAAGCGGGAGTATAATAATACTTACTTTGATGGTATCCTCCATGAATAATGTACATTTATATCCTTGTTTTATAAGTTAATGTATCACTCCCAAGTCACTTATACAATGACTAACTGTAACACAGCCAGCCTATAAAGTCTTAATTAATATACAATCATCAGATGTGATCAGAATAAAATATTAGCATATGGATATCATAAATTCATTAGTATGAGTGTTGGATGTCTGTATTAATTAGCTAATCTCAAGTATTCATGATCAAATAAAAGTGCAAAAGTGGAGCGCTGTGGTCTAATGGTATATAGTTGGACCTATGATCGAGAAGTCATGTGTTCGATCCCCGCCATTGCGTCATATGCGTTGTTTCTCTGAGCAAGACACTTTAACTGCATTTGCTTAGTACTGGTTCTACCCAGGAAGACAGTGATTCAAATAAGTTCATAGAGCTTTCGTTACAATCCATGTAAAATAAATAAGTTTAAACTAAAAATGTATTATGAATATAATTTAGTACTGGGAGTAAGATGTTTTACAATATATACAATTTTGTTAGACAGACATGAACTAATTAAAAACAATTGTAGTACTTATTTGCATATAGCATAGTCAGGGTTTTTATATTATAGTACATTATAGTATTAAACCCTGTTAAAGTGTAGAATTGCCATGTATTAAAAAGAAAATATCAAAAAAAATCGACCATCATATATGGCCTAAAATGTGCTACAACTTACGTAAAACAATTTATTTTATGCTTAGCAGTGAAATAGTGGATTTTAGAGATGAAATAAAAGCGGTATTTCATACGTATGAAATATAGTTGTATTTTGTTACCGCCAGAACTCCTTTTTTTTTATCAATCATGATCAAAAACAATTCTTTTTGATTTGTTTACAAAATAACTGTTTAATATATATCATTTGACTGTAACTAGTCTAACTAAGAAAATGAGCTATAGATTTTAAAACTGGTCAAGTATTTCAGAATTGTTGTCATTTAGTGAAAAATGTCAGGTGGTCATTTTTTTCAAGACTACAAGCTGCGATAAAAGTTATATCAGTGGATTGGAAATAACTTATCATTGGATTGAAAATAACTTAACTAAAAAAATGAGTCGTAGATTCGCATTCATGAAAATATAAAGTTTTCTCACTTCTCGATGAAATAAAATCTATTTTGTTAGAGTAGAGCACACATTGCATAACGATTTCTAATTTAAAATTACCTGTCAATTTCACATTAAATAAAATGTTAAAATCCATATTGGTGTATACGCGTTACAAAATATATCGATGTCACTGCAAATGTTACATTCAAAAAAATAATTGTGCTAAAAAATTACCAATGCTAAAAAGTTAAAAGTTCTTTTCAGAATCAAAAAAATGACTATGTCACATTGAAGCACTTTCCGAATGAAAATTTTGACTAAGTTCTCATTTGCCGAAAATTATTGTAATGTCCGAATATTGTCCGCGGAAAAAATTGCGAAGTCCTACAGATATTCCGAAAAAATATGTGTATTTCCAATACCATGGATGGCGTTTTCAGTGCCAAGTTGTCCGCACTTAAACAGATTATCAATATCATTATATTCAGTTCATCAGACACCTGAGGCTTGCAACCATATCCTTGTGATTTCAGAAATGTTAGTTTCGCTTTCGTGGCACTGTTTGGGTGGTTGAATTGTGGATTTTTACTTACGGCATGGGTATAAAAAGAAATATAAAACGATCGGACAGGGAACGTAGCATTCAAGGTGGACAGTCAACCACAAAACACAGAAACAAACACGCAAACAGACAAACAAGAACGCAAAAGCAATAATAATTGCAAACGACATCACAAACACAAAATAGTTGACAATAGGGTTACCGCCTTGGAACGGTCAGTGGCAAAGTAGGCCACTGGGGGTTTAAATCGGTTCTAGGGTGCACCAAACCTCACACTTACCCTACTGTCATCCCATTAAAACAGGACAGTGTAAATAAAGAAATCCCCGCCAAGATCTAATCTCTAACCAACAAGGCAGCATCAATAGGCAATATAAGTAAAACACAAATATGCTCGTGTAAATATAATACAAAAAAACAATAGCATAGAAAGCCACAATGAAGGTACTCAGTGACTTGGCAGAAGCCAGAGCAGTAAGAAAATAAACCATTAATGGCACGGCAAGAAAGATCATAGACAAACATCAAACGGCACCGTCCCAATGGGCTTTAGGTATAATAAATACTGATAAAGGTGATCCTTTAAGAGCAACAAACACAATTAAGAGAATAAAGCAGGAGACTCGGTTTTATTGAGTCTGTTCATGAGAAGAAATGAAAGAAGCAACACTTCTCACGCCCACTAGCACCGGCTTAAGCGGTATTCTACTTCTAAACCACCTATATTGGGCTCGTTGGTCCCAAAGGACCAGTAAAAAATAACACTACTGATTCGTAGCACGGGGAGACTTTTTACAGCCGCCACACTGCACTAAACGAACGCTAGTGTGAATGTTAATCTCTCAATGCTGGATAAAAAAAAAACTGTAGACGGTTCATATCCCGTATTGTCAGTTTTTTTAATGATGGCAACAAAATGTCCAGTTAATATGTCCAAATCGCTTATTGGAAGGCTTTCTAATGCTCGAAACTCTCCTTGCTCATTGCAGAACTGTCTGAATATGTTCATGTCATGCCGAGTTTTTCTTTTGGTGTTTTCATTCCCTGGTTCGAGATGAATTTCTGAATTTCAGTTGAATTGACAGTCCCAAAACGATTTCCTAGGGCTGGGATGATTCTTTGAGACGAGACTGGCTGGCCGAAATTTGGCATTTCCACATACTCAGAACTTGAAAGAATCTAATTTAAATCCTCAATGTCAAAATGCGACAGAACAGAATCTGATGCCATTCTGTTGTTTACCAGTTCGGTTGAGCAGACGGCAAACATCAACAACTTTTTTTTATTTATTTTTTTAAATATTAAATAAGTATTTTTTGTTATACATGTATTTTAAGATTTAATTAATATTTATCAATAATTAAATGAATTTATAAAAAAAATAAAATAATAAAATGACAAACAGGAAGTAGAAACAGGAAGAACAGAACAGAAAGTGTGGAAACAGGAATATTCTTGCTTTTGAAAGAATGAACAATAGGACAGTTTTGTAATCAAAGATCTTGAAAGCAAATCATTTTGTATTCTTATAATTTTATTAGTGTCTGATCTGTGATTTTTACTAGATCAGTTCTGATAAAGAACATAACATGATTTTGCAAAGTCATCACAATAGAGATCTTCACAGAAGAGCATTTCAAGACGAAGTTGATGGTAAAATGAAAAGGAATGTGGAATCTGTTCAGGAGAAAATTATTCAGACATATACTTGAAAGCAATAGCAATCTCCAGTACCATTAAAGGGAAAAAAAATCCGCGACATGCGATGAAAATCTTTTCTGAAGAAACTTACGATAAAGCCCTACATGAAATGGCCTCATTTGACCACATCGGGCGACTATTTGTGAAATTATAGCATAAAGTATGACAACGTCTGGATTCGACAAATTGAGATCGAGGCAATTCGAAAACGTATATGATTGCATAGAGACGACAAAGGTGTATCTTTAATAACTCCTTCTTTAGTAAAATAATTATCAGTATTGTTATTTCTATATTGAGCGTTATGTTTTCTTTACCTAAAATGTGTTTCATATTTAAATTATAATGTGTGTAAGTCAAGTCAAGTTCATGTCAAGTTCAGTCAAGTCAAATTATGTTGAGTCAAGTCATAAACAAGTTGTGCAGACTTTCAGCAGCTGATGCAGTCTAGTTTAGTCAAGTCAAGTCTAGTTAAGTATAGTCTAGTCAAACAATAGTCAAGTCAAGTCAAGTCAAGACCAAAGTGAAAATGTATCCATATACAATTTACTAAGTATATTGATCCGAAATTAACTAAATTCAATACAATAGTTTCACACATTTATGTAAAGTTCAAGTCAAGTCTAAGTCAAGTTCAAGTCAAGTTAAGTCAAGTTCAAGTCAAGTTCAAGTCAAAATTAAGTCAAGTCAAGTTTTGGTAAGTCAAATCATAAACAAGTTATGTAAGGTGTGCAGTTGAGTCAGTCAAATCAAGTCTAGTCAAGTCAATAGTCAGTCAAACCAAGTCAAGTCAAGTCAACACTGAAAATTATACTTTAATAATATATTCATCTGAAATTAACTAAATTCAGTACAATAGTTTCACACATTCTCGACAACTGTCACAAAGTTACAAAACAAAACGCTTTTACAAAATGTCAAGAAACGATGAGAGAAGGCAAGCGTACTCGACTGATATTTTTGAAAAATAAATTCTTTTACGTAAAGTTATACATTTTCCATGACGTTATATGCAACCGACATCCTTGACAAGTGACACATGAATTATTTTACGTAAGCTTTTTTTATGCAAGGCAGTATGCGACCGACATAGATCTATTTAACAAGTGAGAAATAAATTATTTTACGTAAGGTTATTTTACTCAAGGTTGTATGCTGTGCTGACTGTGCTATATGACCGACATTCTTGACGAGCGACACATTTACATTATTTTACGTTATGTTATTTCGCGTAAGGTTGTATAAAGTTGAAAGTGACCGAGTTTCTAGACAAGTTACAAACAAGTTATTTAACGCTATGCAAGCTTTTTTAACGTCCGATTGTTTGCGACCGAAATTCTTGACAAGTGACGAATGAATTATTTTTACGTATGCATGCGGTTGTATGCAACTGACATTCTTGACAAAGTGACAAATAAATTACTTAAGGTTACTTTATGTGAGGCTGTATGCGACCGACATTCTTGACAAGTGAAAAACAATAGATTTAATTACGACTAGTTATTACAAATAAATGCTGTACATTTGAAGTGGGTGGGGTATGATTCTAATGTGATACACTACTTGATTACAGCAACAGTACTTATAATTACCTCAAGCATGCAGTCTAGATAACGTCCAAGTCCCATGTAGAGACATCTGTTTCTCTCACAGTTTGTTGGATGTGGTTCCAAGCTCAGCTGGCCATATCTCGGACACAACACAAACTATTATTACAAGGCAGCTCACATGAAGGTTCCGAAGCAAACCCGAGACACTCTTTACATAAATATATGTTGCCATGTGTGCGGAAACGTTCAAATGAGTGTGTGTTGTTCCGAGTTGAATGGGTTGTCTCCCATATTGGGAGTAACCATACTTCTTACGCATAACTCCATCCAAGGTGTTGTTGTTCTACAGCATACAGTCCGAATGTCTTACACCATAGTCAATTTTACACTGCAAAATCATTAAAAACTTGTTAAAAGCCACACTTGATGCCATTTTACAATCCTCAAACTCACTTGTTTCCATTTTGAAGGCTGTTTTTTTTCAGAAAACACAAATCTGCATCAATCAGCTGCTATTTCAGTAAGCGTCTGCTGAACTGGATGAGGTTTGGTTTACGTCTCACAACACAGTTAATTTTACATAGCTCTGTATATGTAGCAGGACCCCTCTGGACCACTGTAGAACTTAATGAATTTTCTTAAAAATATTTTCTTTGTGAAACTTGATGTCTGTTGCACGAAATATCCAACAAAAAACACGGGGTTGACCAATTTGCTTTTTTTTTTAAATCAATAGTTTGAAGAGACGCTCTTGAATTTGTCCATTTCACTGACATTTTCAAATGTATCACTACCCAGTATTAGATTCTCAGATCTGGGCTCAGAAACATTCAGACATATCCTCACCTGTATGAAATCATGAACTTGTCCCATTCTTGTCACCTGCAACTAAAAAAGAGAAAATATTTGCACATTTTAAGAAATAAGCAAGAACCGATTAACACAGATCTTTTTATTAAGCTCCAGAGAGTTCCTACCGTGACTGGCAAGGGAAATAACTGGTTAGTGAGACCTTAAATACAAAATTTGAAAAATGGTAACAATTTAGTCCCGGCAAAGTGATATCGTCACTGGTGTGACGATATAGAAAACTGATCTCGTCACTGGTGTGACGATATCACTTTTGCCTGATATTAAAAATATGTCACTTAGAAATCCTTATAAATCACTGATAGGTATATAATAAATAACGTTTTATGTTACTAATGCTACTAAAATAATAAAAATTGCATATTTCGATCATATTGATGAAGTTAATATACTGATAGGTATATAAATATAATTAAAGTCAATTTTTCCAGAACACCTGCCATTTCGAAGTAGCAAAACTTTTCGATGTTTGTATATATTCCACGTGTTTTTTTTTAAACTACGTTGTTATGACTGTGTTATGCACACTGCCTGTTCGATGTTTTTATGTATATTCCATGTGTTTGTTGTTTAAACTGCGTCGTTATAGCTGTGTTACTTATACTATCTTTTCGATGTTTGTATATATTGTTTAAGCTGCGTCGTTATGGCTGTGTTACGTATACTGTCTGTTCGATGTTTGTATATATCCCATGTAGTTGTTGTTTAAACTGCATGGATATGGCTTTGTTACGTATACTGCCTGTTTGATGTTTGTATATGTTCCATTTGTCTGTTCGATGTTAGTATATATTCCATGTGTTTGTTGTTTAAATTGCGTGGTTATGGCTGGTCATGCACACTGTCTGTTCGATGTTTGTATATATATAGTACATGTGTGTGTTGTTTAAACTGCGTTTATGACTGTGTTATGCACACTTCCTGTTCTATGTTTGTTTATATAGTCCATGTGTGTTGTTTAAACTGCGTGGTTATGGCTGTGTTACGTACAATGTATTTTCGATGTTTGTATATATTCCATGTGTTTGTTTAAACTGCGTGGTTACGGCTGTGTCACGTATACTGTCTGTTCGATGTTTGTAAATATTCCATGAAGTTTGTTGTTTAAACTGCGTGGTTATGGCTATGTTACATATACTGCTTGTTCGAGGTTTGCTTATATATATATGTCATGTGTTTGTTGTTTAAACTGAGTTTTTGTGGCTGTGTTACGTATACTGACTGTTTTATGTTCGTATATATGCCATGTATTTGTTGTTTAAACTGCGTGGTTATGGCTGTGTTACGTATACTGCAT
>JAWPHD010023145.1:5000-22964 GCA_037043455.1 Cyrtodaria siliqua | reverse complement strand
GCTCATAAGTGTACTACTCTATTTTGTTGTCATACGTGATCTGACTGACGTTGCCCTCTAACACCTTTAACTTAACTTTGGTTTTGTCCATTGCAGTGAAAAGCTTTCTGTTTTACTTAGTTTTGTGTAACATATCACGTTCAGAAGTCAACTTCTCACCGTATCAAACAACACAGAAACTGAGACCTCATGCTTGTTTTGTCTTCTTCCTTAATCTTTTTATACCTTATCGTTTACAAGTTTGTCAAACAAGTTGATAATTTCAGTCCTAAACATCGTAATTTGTTCTACTGCAGTAGAGCTGTAAGCTTCAATATCGGCAACATTTTGTTTGTTAGTACTTCTATGAGTATCAGCTTCTCTTCTAACTGTTCAAATTCTTCCTCTACATAAACAATACATTGCTTGTGGCCAACGACAAACCAGATGCCACATCCAAGTTGGTAATGTGATCGACAGTGAAAGTTTATAACCTCACCTTTGACACATTGGCCACCTTCAGCCCAATATCCAAGTTCGTATTGAGATATATACGGACATCTTGGTCACCTTCACACCAATATCCAAGTTCTTATTGAGATAGATACGGACACATTGGCCACTTCACACCAATATCCAAGTTCTTATTGAGATAGATACGGACACATTGGCCACCTTCACGCCAATATCCAAGTTCTTATTGAGATAGATACGAACACCTTGTCACCTTCATACCAATATCCAAGTTCTTATTGAGATATATACGGACACATTGGCCACCTTCATACCAATACCCAAGTTCTTATTGAGATAGATACGAACACCTTTCAACCTTCACACCAATATCCAAGTTCTTATTGAGATAGATACGAACACCTTGCCACCTTCACACCAATATTCAAGTCCTTATTGAGATATATACGGACACCTTGGTCACCTTCACACCAATACCGAAGTTCTTATTGAGAAGATACGAACACCTTGGCCACCTTCACACCAATATCCAAGTTCTCATTGAGATAGATACAAACACATTGGCCACCTTCACACCAATATCCAAGTTCTTATTGAGATAGATACGAACACATTGGCCACCTTCATACCAATACCCAAGTTCTTATTGAGATAGATACGTACACATTGGCCACCTTCACACCAATATCCAAGTTCTAATTGAGATAGATACGGACACATTGGCCACCTTCATACAAATACCCAATTTCTTATTGAGATAGATACGAACACATTGGCCACCTTCACACCAATATCCAAGTTCTTATTGAGATATATACGGACACCTTGGTCACCTTCACACCAATACCCAAGTTCTTATTGAGAAGATACGAACACTTTGGCCACCTTCACACCAATATCCAAGTTCTCATTGAGATAGTTACGAACACATTGGCCACCTTCACACCAATATCCAAGTTCTTATTGAGATAGATACGAACACATTGGCCACCTTCATACCAATACCCAAGTTCTTATTGAGATAGATACGTACACATTGGCCACCTTCACACCAATATCCAAGTTCTTATTGAGATAGATACGGACACATTGGCCACCTTCATACCAATACCCAATTTCTTATTGAAATAGATACGAACACATTGGCCACCTTCACACCAATATCCAAGTTCTTATTGAGATAGATACGGACACATTGGCCACCTTCATACCAATACCCAAGTTCTTATTGAGATAGATACGAACACATTGGCCACCTTCACACCAATACCCAAGTTCTTATTGAGATAGATACGAACACATTGGTCACCTTCACACCAATATCCAAGTTTTTATTGAGATAGATGCGGACACCTTGGCCACCTTCACACCAATATCCAAGTTCTTATTGAAATAGATACGGACACCTTGGCCACCTTCACACCAATATCCAAGATCTTATTGAGATAGATGCGGACACCTTGGCCACCTTCACACCAATATCCAAGTTCTTATTGAGATAGATACGGACACCTTGGCCACCTTCACACCAATATCCAAGATCTTATTGAGATAGATGCGGACACCTTGGCCACCTTCACACCAATATCCAAGTTCTTACTGAGATAGATACGGACACCTTGGCCACCTTCACACCTATATCCAAGTTCTTATTGAGATAGATACGGACACCTTGGCCACCTTCACACCTATATCCAAGATCTTATTGAGATAGATACGGATACCTTGGCCACCTTCACACCAATATCCAAGTTCTTATTGAGATAGATGCGGACACATTGGCCACATTCATACCAATATCCAAGTTCTTATTGAGATAGATGCGGACACATTGGCCACATTCATACCAATATCCAAGTTCTTACTGTGATAGATGCGGACACATTGGTCAAATTCAGACATTAAGACATCAGATACGACCTACAGCATAAGGATGCCCAAGATCAAGACCTCAGATACGACCAACAACATTTAAACCGGTTTAAACCCCCAGTGGCCTACTTTGCCACTGACCGTTCCAAGGCAGTAGCCCTATTGTCAACCCTTTTATGTTTGTGATGTCGTTTGTATTGAATATTATTTTCGCCTTCTTGTTTGTCTCTTTGCGTGTTTGTTTCTGTATTTTGTGGTTGACTGTCCTCCTTGAATGCTAATTTCCCTGTCCTATCTTTTTATATTTCTTCACACCAATATCCACGTCCTTATTGAGATAGATGCGGACACATTGGCGACCTTCACACTAATATCCAAGTTCTAATTATATGTTTTACTTATATTGCTAATTAATACTGCCTTGTTGGTTAGGGAATAGTTCATGGCGGTGATTTCTTTATTTACACTGTCCCGTATTATTGGGATGACAGTAGGGTAAGTGTGAGGTTTGTTGCACCCTAGAACCTGGTTTAAACCCCAAACGGCCTTTCTTGCCACTGACCGTTTCAAGACGGTAGCCCTATTGTCAACCCTTTTGTGTTTGTTATGTATTATTTGACCTTTTATTCATCTTTAAAGTTGTTCTTTATTGATGTGTGTGTTTATGGTTGACTATCGTCCTTGAATGGTGTTTTTCCTGTTCGAGTTTTATATCTATATAGATGCTGAGGGCAAAGGGGTGCATCGTGAAACTTGGTCTCAGGTTTAATTCTGTTGTCGGTTGTATCTGAGGTTTTGATCTGGGACATCCTTATGTTGTTGGTCGTATCTCGGGTCTTGATCTGGGACATCCTTATGTTGTTGGTCGTATCTGGGGTCTTGATCTGGTGCATCGGTCGTATTTGAGGTCTTGATCTGGGACATCCTTATGTTGTCGGTCGTATCTGGGGACTTGATCTGTGGCATCCTTGTGTTGTCGGTCGTAACTGAGGTCTTGATCTGGGACATCCTTATGGTGTCGATCGTATCTGGGGTCTTGATCTGGGACATCCTTATGTTGTTGGTTGTATCTGAGGTCTTGATCTGGGACATCCTTATGTTGTTGGTTGTATCTGAAGTCTTGATCTGGGACATCCTTATGTTGTCGGTCGTAACTGAGGTCTTGATCTGGGACATCCTTATGTTGTTGGTCGAATCTGAGGTCTTGATCTTGGGCATCCCTATGCTGTAGGTCGTATCTGATGTCTTAATCTATGCATCCTTATGTTGTCGGTCGTATCTGATGTCTTGATCTGGGGCATCTTTATGTTGTCGGTCATATCTGATATCTTGATCTGGGGCATTTTTATGTTGTCGGTCGTATCTGGGGTCTTGATCTGGGACATCCTTATGTTGTCTGTCGTATTTGAGGTCTTGGTCTGGGGCATCCTTATTTTGTCGGTCGTATCTGAGGTCTTGCTATGGGGCGTCTTTATGTTGTCGGTCGTATCTGGGGTCTTGATCAGGCTCATGCTTATTGGTATTCAATAGTTTGTTTTTTGCCAGACCAGAATTTGTCAAAAATACCAAGAAATTCTAAAAGGTATACAATATTCTGTGCAGCTGATATTGTTCATTGGATCATATCCATTACATCCATTACCATTTTGGTCCACATTTTACATTAGAAAGAGATGATGTTATATGTCAAAGTGAAAAATCCCGTGGGATTTTCATCAATCCCGTGGAATTTTGGCTTTCCCGTAGGATACTTTGAAATCCCACGGGATTGTTTACCCTTGGGATTTTTAAATGTGTCGACTCGTCTTGAAGAATGTGGTTTTTAAATGGTTTGGCCCTGTGATGAGGATTGTAGCACTTTCTACATAAATATTCACAGCAGTCAACCTGACCTTCATCTCTACACGGCTGACATAAACGTTCCCATAATTCCTCTGATTCAGATTCCATCTTGTTGCGCATGCGCACACATATTTCTTCAGCTTTCCTTCCGGGAACTGACAGCTTGAATTGAATTCAAGTGTTTTTTCCTCCAGATTTTTGTCTTCTTCACATTCAAATAAAACAGTTTAGGTTAAATTTGAACACTTAAATGTTAAAATTACAAAGATACACACCCGTTTTATTTGATGTTATCATTGGTCACCTTTTGTGACGTATATGAAAAAAGGTATTGTCTAATCTATATACTGAAGTTGCATGTGCTATTGGGCAATGGTAAATACAACTAGAGCAAAGTTGTTATGAGACCTATCGAATATATCCGCACATTGCTGTCATCTACACATTCTAGGCAACCACTTGGTCAAATATGAACGCCCTCCTTCATCTGGCGTAAAAGAAGTGCAGGTTACGAGCAAACAATACAAATACAAAAGGAATTTCATTCAGACCTTGAAAACTATGACTGCAATGTTCTATTTGTTGATTTTGACCATTTGAGTTTTATATCTGGCCCATGGGTCAGACCCTGGATCGAAAAGAAAATCGTCTGCAGTCTGCACATCTAAGACAACTTCTGTGCTATCTCATGTAGTGGGAGTTCAGGTTAGGAGAAAACAAGAAAAGTACATGCTGACCTCATATGAGAGGGGACTTATATTCATATGAGGTCAGCATGTACTTTTCTTGGAGGGTGTGTTCATTTTGCTCAGTGCTTGCCTGGGATATGTAGATGACAATACACGTTTCTGGTACAATGTCTGACCAGTGGGGTCAGAGACCAAGGTCGAAAGGTCAAATTCACCAAAAGATCATTAAAGCTACTGTTTTATATATTTGTTAGTGAAATTAATTTCATGCTACAAATAATGAAATGGTTTTTACTGTTTAATGTACATATCCCAGGCAAGCACTGAGCAAAATAAACACACCCTCTTTCAACTGATGTAGAAGGAGTTATGTTACGAGGAAACAATAAAAAAGTATGAAAGGAGAAAAGTATGAAATGCATGCTGACCCCATATGAACATAAGACTCCTATGCTGTGAGGAAGTGTCCAACATCAAATAGTAAAACCCGTTGATTATTGTATGTGGACCAAAATAATGTTGGAAATTTCATTAAAATATTGAAAACTGTGGTTCTGATGTTTACTTTGGTGAATTTGAATACACCCTTTCGAATTTGAATTGAATTGAATGTTGTTTAACGGCTCATCAACACAGTATAGGTTATTTAGAGCCGCCCCAGAGAGAGGGGAAGGATACACAGGAATCCGGGAACCTGCCCTACTCTTATTATCGAATAGATTCCTATGGTTCTTTAACGTGCTCGGAGGATAGACCGATACACGGGACCGCCCGGTTTACGTCCCCATCCGACGGACGAGGCTAAGGTAAAGTGTCTTGGTAGAATGAGGTAGACTGAGTGTAATAGTCCTTTATGGTATGGCTGAAGCTATTCTCGTACGTTACTGTGTCTTGTTCTTGTGTCTAAAGGAATGATATTTGTGGGGTATTTGTGGGGTATTTGTCGACTATGTGATGTACTACGTTATATAGAACTTGATGAGTCTGGAACTATTTCTGCGAGTAGTTTCAAGTATTGCAGAATTCAGGGTATGGATCCTGTCTGTTACTATTAAACAAGTGTTGGGATATTGATTGCAGATTGTACGGTTGCTTCAAACATCATTTAGGTGTCAGACCAGTCAGGAAGTACGTCCGGGTCGTATGATGCTAAGTTCCATGAAAAAAAAGAAGTTTGTAGTTTGCATGTGTTTTCCCCACGATTAGTTTCTATTTCATTGTTAAATCTAACCTGATGTTAAAGTATTATGTCTGTTGTCATGAATACTACGTGTGTTACTGTATTTGTTAGGACTATTTCTTTGGAGAGTATGGGCACAGAGGGTAGGTAGAGATGCGGTTTCGACATACGTTTATTCAAAATACGCAGTGTGAATGAATGACGCGAAATGTTGAAAAACTGAATCGGTTTTTATTCCAGATATTGGACGGTTTGCGAGCCAAATGTGTGTAATTCACAGAATTAAAGTGTATTTAAGCGAACGAATGTTGTGAAACTTGACTGATATCCAAAAATAGCTTATTTTGCATTGTGTTCAATGGGCTGAATTTCACCGGTCTGACACCGTTTGCACTGGTAATTGATATGTAAGGCCAATCATTTTAGCTCACGTGAGCCGAAAAATCACATGTAAGCTATGGGGATCATATTTCGTCCTTCGTCCTCCGTCCTTCATCTGTCGCAGTTTGTCCGCTATTGACTTTTTCTTTAGATGACTTGTTGATCATATCTCACTAAGATGCTACTTTCGTGTTGTTTTTCCAAGGCATTGGATACTTGTATGTGGCTGTCTAGATCTTTGTTTATTTATATTCATATATACATGATCATCTCTGTGTTATACGTATATTGCCTATTAATGCTGCCTAGTTTGTTAGAGGATTTTCAATATATATATATATATATCAATAACTCGTATACATGGTTATTTTGATTCAGACATTACTTAGTTGACATGTTTTTTGGTTATTGCAAACAGTTAGCAGATTTATATGGTTCTTTACGAAATATAAATTAAACCGTTTAGTAACATAAATGTGTTTTATATCGTCAGCCATTTAGACAACATTGTGGGAGGTTGACTTAATATTTTTTTATCTAAATCGTATTGTTTTGAAGGTGCATCGCGGTTGTTAAATAATCATGTATTTGCGCGAAATGCCTTATGTAGATGCAGATCTGTAGCATCACTACGAATACAAGAAAGTCAATAGAAAACAACAATGTGATAGTAAGCAATATAGATTGGTAAGTCATATATGTACATGTGTAGGTTTTAAGTAAATTTTATTTTATGATTCAGTTCAAGCAGATCAGACTATAATTGGTCTTCTTATATATATATTCATTGTCTGGTCTATTTCAATTGAACCGCCCCGTGTGGTTCTGGGGCAAAGAATAGGGCCACTGCAGATCCCGTTGGAGGGGTTGGCAGAGGGGTAGAGCCCAACCCCCACCCCCCTCCCCAAAATTCATATTGATTTTATCATTTTTTGTTCATGTTCATTAAAGGTCTTCATCATGACCCCTGTATTGTGTCAGGTGCCATCTCGCTCACATCACTAGAGCAGTGGCAGAACAACAATAAACGTTGCTCCAGCGTAAATGGAGTGTCTACAATATAATTTTTAGCAACTCTGCAGTTCTGCAGGGAAGAAGGCTCTAGACCCATTCTCCATATTTTATCTCGATGTACGTGGAGGATGAGCCTGGCATGTTCATTCCTGTTAGGCGCCATATAACCTTTCATCTGTTGGTGCGCCTTAAAACCCCAATTCAATTCAATTGATCCATATAATAAAATTCACTTAAAACCTACAAATGTACATATTTGATTTATATTTAATGTACTATCACAACAACAACACAACAACAACAACAACAACACAACAACAACAGTGATGTTTTTTATCATAACTGTTATTTAAAATATAGAGAAAGAAGTTTGACAGTACTTACATCTATATGTTATATATTAAATAGTTAACAACAACATTTACTCGCGATATTATAGGTTTTCTATTAACATACAATATGACGTCAACATTTAAAGTGCAATCTGTAATGACGTCATTGCTGTAGCATACGAAACAGCATAGATGTGTGCGCGCGCGAACACAGCTATGCGCCGAAACAGCATAGTTGTGTTCGCGCGCCGAAACAGCATAGCTATGTGCGCGCGCTTAATATGAAATAATTGGAATGAGAAATGTGAGTTTGTGTTTGAAAATCATGCTTAATTTGGATTGACCCGGTCTCGCGTTAATGGGTTACTATGATGACGTATACAATGCCTTCAACTGTCCCACAAAGTGCGAATCGACGTTGAGTTTGTAGATATCAACACGCTGTTTGTAGACGGGTTCAGTTGCATCATGAGATTGATTTGACATAGTCATTGAACATGTTAACAAACGCAGTATTTTCACGATATTTCAATGTTTCTAAAGTTCAGTTCCATTTCTTCACTGCTTTAAACTTTGATAACTTTGACGACATGTTGCTATATGTTTTATATGTTTATTCCATTTATTAAATTAGTCAAGGCGAAAAATGTACGGTATATGATGTTCTTACATTTCTTCTAAATATATTTGTCTAAATGCTGTATCCTTTACTCTGGGTTTGTGAATTGATATACTATATTAGTATGTGCCGAAATATTTATTTATTTATTGTCTTAAATGCTCATATCATTGACATCTAGACACGTTTGTAGATCTATATGCGCTGGTTTGTTAAAGTTACGCACTAGTTTGTCGATGGTCTGTTTTCTATAAGCGTTAATTTTTCGATGATTTTGGGGATTTTTTACAACTGTAACTTTTCTATTTTCTCGAAGTATATGCATTATTTAGACAAAAGGTAATCATTTTGTATTTTACTATAGTTCGGGTGTGTGAATCTTTACACTTCACTTATTTGTTTTCTCAACAGCTGTATGTTAGGTTTTCGATGTTATGCACAGAAGAAACAAAAACATCTGACAGTATCGTACACCACAAGGGCATGCATATGGAAATCCAAATGTAAGCTTCAAAAGGAAAGTCTCCAGCGTTTTTATACCACCGGACCCATTCAATTGTGAAAAATCGCGTTATTTTGCCTTAAATTGGGAATTTTTCACAATAAAACAAAATCAATATTGTAGGCTTAAATACTTTACAAACACATTCTTTATTCTATTGTAGTATTTCATTACCATCACCTTAAAGAATATATACCCACTTCTTCTGTTTAAAGTTTTGCTCTAAATATTAAAAAAAAAAAATATTTGGATTCGGAATTTTTTCACTCCAATTGGAAAAAAACATACTTTTTGCCATTTTCGTTACCACTTATTAAGGGGAAAAACACTGGTCTGTAACACCAACTATCTGTCAAAGTATTTCAATTTGTTTCGTGATGCAATCGTCAGAGATGGAAGGTCAGTTATTCCATTATCGCATCAATCGGTTTCTTCTTTGTAGGCGTTTCTTTAATTGTAACTTCATGTTCACCAGCTCATGTCGAAATCCGATATTTAAGCGAGCAAATACAGCGCAGGAAATCATTTACTGTATCTACATCGACCAGTGCACATCGTACATATACACAGGTAATAGTATTTTTTTCAGAAAAAAAAAAGTTTGCCTCTTTCGGGGCTCGAACACACGACCTTCTGATTTCAAGTCCGGTGCTCTATCCACTGAATTATAACCTACTTGAGAAAATAGTATACTAACTACCATTTATTATGAGGCAAAATAACATAACTATTTGAACGCAACTCAAGATGGATCAATAAATATGTAGTTCAACTTGTCGCACGTGTAAATTAGCATTGTCTGGTGTAATACATTATGTTATCAATATGAAACTAATACTTCGCCTCAAACAACCATATCTCGACTTGTTATTTAGCGCTTGATGAGTTTGTGTGTGCGCCCTTTTTTTACGTAATGCCTATTTACTGTTAAAAATGCTACAACATACCAATAATAACCCTGGTCTATCGGTTCAGCGTACATCCTTCAAAACTTAAAGTGCAAGGATGTGGTTCAAATCCCGTTCCGGGCAACTTTTTTTTTTTATCGCATATATTCTGAAGCCGTATATTTATCGATGTTACCTGTACGGAGGCTAAATAAAAATGTGAAATTTTACTCGTGGACTTCTGCTTACTGGGGTGTTCGTCGATTTGAAACTACTTCACACGTGACTCATTCATATTCATGAGTTATTACCAGTTAAAATAGGGACTGTGTAGCTTTAAGCGATATTCTACTTTAAAGCCATGAAGATTGGGCTTTGAAGATCCCAAATGACCAGCAAGTAATAACACTAATGATTTGTAGCCGGGGCAACTTTTTACGGCCGCTACACAGCACTATACAGACGCTAGTGCGAATGTTAATAAATACTGAAAAGGGGATGCCTTGGAAGCAACAAACAGAAACGAGAGATAAAAGTAGCAGACTCGGTTTTATTGAGTCTGTTCATGAGAGTTAATGTCAAGTGCAACACCTCTCACGTATGTAATACATGTCATCACACAGATGATGACATATGTATAGGGTTTGACTCATATGTTACCCTCTGCAAAGGAAACGGTAGATCGTTTATTGTCAGAATGGAAGATGTTTTATTTTTATTTTCGGGCATCGCTTCCAGAAAAAACTAGCCTTGAGATTGTTAATGAACGTGGTAACGTTGTGTTGTGTATCTTTTTTTTGTACAATGAGGTATGATGACACTGTGAAGCTATTTTGGAGGACCGAGAAACGGTTGTTCAAAGGTAAATTCTTACGATTTATGTCAGGTTTGAAAAATAAAGGACATCATTTTTCTGGAATCATAACTCGAGGACACTACAGTCCTAGCATATCGAAAATAAAATTTGCATTTCCTAGTAAAAGCATGTTGAATGTAATATCGAATAAGGCCACGCTGTTTAAGTCCATGGATTATTACCACCATTTCTCAAAACAGTTTAAAAAGAATATGAAGGATTCAACGTCATATAAACTTGTTGACCTAAAGAAGTTAACATAACCAAATTTTCCGCCACAGTTTGTCCGTACGAAGCTTATATAAACTGTATACGGCATCAAATGACGCTATACATATCATTTGAGGTGTCATATATTGGATTAGTTATGAGGTGTCATATATTGGATTAGTTATGAGGTGTCATATATTGGATTAGTTATGAGGTGTCATATATTGGATTAGTTTTGAGGAAATGTTTTAAAAACCGCGTTTGATATTACACATGCTCACATCTTCTTTACTTTAACAGCATCGTAAATGTTATTGTTCACTATTTAATAATAAGTTTGTTACAGCATCAGACTCATTATTTCTCGATCAGCACTTGTAGACTTTTGGTCGAAAATCAGTTTATATTTAAATAACTTGATAAAGCCGTCTATGGCCACGGAGGAATAATGAGGTCAAATACCACATGTAATTTTGCATGTAAAAAAAGAGCCCAAAGTCCCGCATTTAATTACCCATACTACGTTATCGTACCTCCACGACTAATGGCTTTATGACTTAAATCTGGTTTGTTCTCTTCTTGCTCTGGCTTTTGCCAAGTCATTGAGTACTTGCCTTTTAGCTTTCTATGCTTTTGTTTTTATATTCATATGTACTTGATCATTTATGTGTTTTACTCATAGTGCATATTAATGCTACATTGTTTGTTAGAGAATATGACATGGCGGGGATATCTTTATTTACTCTGTCCCGTTTTACTGGGATGACGATGGGGTAATAGTAAGGTTTGGTGCACCTAGAACCTGGTTAAACACACCCCCACTCCACTGACCGTTCCAAGGCGGTTGATCCTTTTATGTTTGTGATGTCATGTATTGCCTTTTATTCATCATTGTAATTATTGCTTGTTTCTGTGCGTGTTTATGGTTGAATGTCCTCCTTGAATGCCATATTTCATGTTCGACTTTTATATCTACTTTTATTTTCTAAACCGACCCTTTATTCCTCTATTTCGTCAAAATGTCTAAAGACATTACGCAAAGGTTGCCTAAAAAAGTAACAACGAATTTCAAAAGAAAAAAAACAACCTTTATTTTACACGTCCATGAATAAAATCCACACAATATAACGATATCGGCCCGCTATGTAGTCGTTTTTGTAATCAACTAGTTTTGTTTTTCTCTTTGACTCTGCCTAGTTCTTGAACTACCGGTGGGTTAGTATAGTTCTCGGTCTCACAGCTATCTGCAAATGGCACACTTATAAATACGTTACATCCTATTAAATACATTTATAAAAAAATCGCCATAAATGACCTACATAAACAATTATGCTCTGGTTCATAATACTATATTATATCAGAGGTAATCACTCTTTAAGTTAAGACACTTCAACATGTTGGACGGAATTATAATCTACACGTTTTTTTCCTTCAACCCTCAGCGTTATTTAAATAATCCATAAAACTTTCGATAACAGGCATATCTACTTCGGCCTTTTCGTTATTTGCCTTTGTGTCTGTTTCAACTATTTTCATGTGAGGTGACGCATCCATGTCGTACTGCACACTCTCTCTGAAAAATGGTGTTCCAACACAGTCATGTAATCTGGAACACGACTGGCTGATTTCCGGTTCTCTTTTCATTTGATTGGCTGAAAAGATATGCGAGGCTGGATACCCAGCAGAAATGCAACAGCTTGGAGTTTGCCCTGTAGGAATCGCCGTAGTGTTTACGTAGTTTGGAATATAGTGGCCAATGTCTATTGTATTATTGCGTATGTTGTTGTTGGTTTGGACGGCCATGGGGTTACATATCATTGAGACTCTTATGTTGGCGTGTGCCTGGATATGAACGCTGTGGTCAGGGATCTCTAGACGCTGTTTTGCGCTCTGTAAGTGAGGGTATTGGTATTCATTGAAACTTTGAAGTTGATGTTCAAGCTGAGATGTGCTTACGTCATATCCAGGGTACATCATTCGCGGAGAAGGTGGCGGTGATGGTGGATAATTAAAGGACTCCGACTGAAAACAATTCAGGTAATAAAACTGTCTGTTCATGCCGTATGAATCTATTGCCGTCATACAATTGTATCCGTCGTTCCAGCGTACTGAACGGTCGGGGTATGACTGTACGTCTGTATAGTCAGTCATATATGGTCTAAACCCAGGATTACTTTCAACAGGTATACCATGTAATACTACGCCATTGCGATACTGTTCTTTTTCACTTTGGTTATTACCGGTCCATGTTTGATTTACACTATGCACAAGGTAATCGTTTCCTTTGCACCCGTTTGAAGCGGTCACTTGTGACGACAGTTCTTGTTTTCGTTTAAAATCAGCTAGGTGGAGCTGTTTTTCACGGATGGAGAGTTTATGTGCCACATGACTTGAGGGCACTACGGGAGAATGGCGATCGGAATTGGCGTGCCACGTGGACGGACAGTGACCGGACATGAAACTTAACGGGTTCATTATATTGACCAACTCCTCATTTATGCAAAGACCCATAAACGCCTGATTTGCGGCTACATTTTTGGCGTCCAGACGATTTCTATGTATGTCTTCCATACAGTGTACTTTTGTTTGATATACTGCACCGCTGTTTTCCTCCTTGCAATGCACGTGTTGTACGTGCTTTGTGGCGTTCATATTAATGAGATCGTCAAGGCCGTACCGCCTCCTTAACGTGGCTTCTTGTTGTATGAAGATGCTGTCCTCGTCCCTGGGTAGAGAATAACATGTTAGACATACTGTGTTTTACATGTAGATTATGAAAATATAAACGTTGAGTCTGGGTGGACATGACATACATATCTATAAATACAATACTGAAAACTTCAAACAAATCCATTTGATGGGAAATAATAACCCGTTAAAATAACTTTTAAAAATAAAAACAGAATATTAAAAAATAAATAAAAAAAGAATCTAAAGGATCAAGCAGTTAACACTTACCTTATTGGACAGTGTGTGAATACAATTGAAAATTTCTTCGAGTTTTTGCATATGACTTTCCCCTTGCTATGGAGCCAAGTCCAGCTTCCATCTTTGTTTTGAAAACGGAAGTAGAATGATTGGACCTCGTTTATCTCGGTTACTAGAAAGAAAAAATAAAACATAAGTTAAAAATGGAATTGAAAGAATTTTCAAATGATGAACAGCCTGATGTTGTAAAGACAGTTATTATACCAAACCAAAAGATATGCCTTAGGATGTACCCCAACAGATACTAATAAATACTGATAAAGGTGATCCTTTGAGAGCAACAAACACAATTCAGAGAATAAAGCAGCAGACTCGGTTTTATTGAGTCTGTTCATGAGAAGTAATGAAAGAAGCAACACTTCTCACGCCATCTAGCACCGGCTTAAGCGGTATTCTACTTTAAAGCCACCTATATTGGGCTCGTTGGTCCCAAAGGACCAGTAAAAAATAACACTAAGTCAAGCTCAAAACACAACTAGTCGCTTTACATTGGTGGATATTATATTTTAAAATTTGGTTTACGACAGCCGTAGTGCAAGCGCAATTGTTATAAATTAATGGAGGTGTGTGGTGGTCACAACATGTTACTAAAAAGTATTGTATCACTTACTAGATTTGTGAACATGTACAAGTATGCAAAGATCCTCTGGATGAACAAATTGATACAAGGATTTCTCACATATCTCGCCATCTTCATAGCCAATAATGTCCGTTGAACTGAAATAAGACGCGACACAATATATATATATAGACGTACGCTCGAACAATTAAATATGATCTCAGTTAACAAAATAGACAACTCACTTGCTGACTACGAGCTTTTGAAGTTGAGTTGTTTCAGAAAGAGGTATGCAATATATAATAATGTATGCAACGAATACTCCAAAGTCGTGACACTTTCGGCACATTTATTAGTCAGTTACTTAATCTGGGTCATTTGAATACATAATTATAAGTTTGTCATTTAGTCTGGATCATTTGAATGCATAAGTATTAGTTATTCACTTAGTCCGGGGCATGTGAATTCATAAGTATTAGTTGGTCACTTAGTCTGGATCATGTTAATGCATAATAATGAATGCATAATTATTAGTTGGTCACTTAGTCTGAATCATGTGAAGGCATAGGTATTAGTTGTTCACTTAATCTGGATCATTTGAATGCATAATTATTAATAGTTCAGTTGGTCGGGTCATGTGAAAACATACGTAATTAGTGTAATAGCTGTTCACTTTAGTCTGGGTCATCTGAATGCATAATTATTATTCACTTGGTCTTACTGGTGTGAATGCATACTTACTGTTTCTCAATGTCGTTGAATCTCAGATCAAGATCGTGTTTGCTCCAGAACATTCTTTGCTTCGCCTCATGCATGATGTCACTTCCGTTTAGTAGGAATGGCTTACAATAGAGCAAAACAACTTTGTCGGATGTTCTTGGTGTTCTAGTTAAGTCTGGAACGCTCTGGATTTTACCAGTACAGTGCAGTTTCTGCAATTGAAATGTTATCTGCTTTACGTCTTTAATTTAAGTATATAAAAGGACATCATGTGTTTTTTTGCAGAAAAAAGTATCGTGTTATTTTTTAGAATGTTTTAACTTGGTATAGGATAGAGGCTATGAAGAGAATTCTTCACCATTAAGAAACCGAAAGGGAGAGAACTTAGCGACCGACCGCAGTTTCTTAATGTGAATATTTCTCTAAACCTTGAAGAGCACTGGTTGTAAAATCTTCATGAATAAATGGTGCAAGTATCTGAAATTTTGATTGGTTTAAAAGGTAGAGTAAACACTAAACGTCAATAGATGAAATGAATCAACAAGGAAACCCTGTAAAGGGAAACCCTGAACAATATATTCGTCTAGAAAATGACCAGAGGATTTTTTTTTATAGGTTTAAGAAAAGTAAAACATTTATGAGATAATATACGGAACGAAAATGCATTGTCGTTGTTGTTTTTTAACAAGATTTACCATTTTAACTGTATAACACCCGGAAAAAAACGTTCTTTGGACTGGTCAAAGCACAAAAAAAATGGACGCCAATATATATGAAATTGAACAAACTCAAAAATAACCAGTAACAACAAGTACAAGTTAAAGAAAAATAGAACATTTATGAAATATTTACAAAAATATATTTGTTGAAGCTGTTAATGACTAATGTCTATTTTAACATGAATAATAAGTGAAATCCCATTAATTGGAGTTGTCAACGCACAGCGAAAATCAGAAAGGAAGCAATATAAACGCAAAATACTAAGATGATCATGTATATACGAATAAAACGGTATTGAAAACCATACAGTATTCATTGTCTTGGCAGAAGCCAGAGCAACACAGGAATAAGCCATTAAGTGGACGACAAGACAAGACTGAAGACAACAGTTAAACGTTGCCTTCATTTTTCAGGATTTAGACATCAGAATGTCCGCAATCTGTTGATAAGCGCTCAAACAAAGAGGAAAGCATATTGCCGAACTGTAAATCGGTTAACAACTAGACATGCAGTGCATTTCAAAATGATAGAATCATAACCTCTTTTGATAAATTTTCTAAAAGGTTTGATCAATATTGTATGAAAGTGATTATGACCAAGGATATTACGAAGTTTTTAAATAACGCCACTTGTTGAAGTGTTTTCAAATTACGTTTATATTTTAACAGGAGATAAAAACTCGCCAGTAGTAAGGATACCCGTTTTACACGTGTTTCATCTTACCAAATATCCAGCCGCGTTGCCACTGAAACATTTCATCCGACAGAAGAACGCCAGCGGTACACTCTCAACAACATCTGTCTTCATTTTCTGCTTTTTTCTCGCTGGCTTCAGTATCTGAAATGTCGTAATTAGCCAGTTATGTGTACACATTAAACCAGATGTGCGTATGTATTTAACCAGCTGTAAGCGTAAACATTTAACCAATTGTACGTATTAGTTAACCAGTTGTACGTATGTATATATTTATCCAGTTGTACGTATATATTTACCCAAACCATTATATTAACAACGATACAAGTTAACATATCCTATAGAAAGTCAACTCGATCTTAGTTTATATTGGTATAATTTATTTTTGTTGTATTCTATTCAATTTCAAGATCAAGCATACCTGTTCACGGTTGTGTTTACTCAATATGTATAAAGTCATGGTATACTTTCATTTTGTCCCATCCTGTTTACCTCAATATGTATAAAGTCATGGTATACTTTCATTTTGTCCCATCCTGTTTACCTCTATGTGTATAAAGTCATGGTATACTTCCATTTTGTCCCATCCTGTTTACCTCAATATATATGAAGTCATGGTATAGGTTCATTTTGTCCCATCCTGTTTATCTCAATATATATAAAGTCATGGTAACCTTTCCAGTTTGTCCCATCCTGTTTACCTCAATATGTATAAAATCATTGTATACTTTCATGTTGTCCATCTTGTTTATCTCAATATGTATAAAGTCAGGGTATACTTTCATTTTGTCCCATCCATCTTCAATTGAGATAATATATTAACCCTTATTAACCTGCGAGTAACTCGGCTGATCATGGTTTACAATGTCCGCCTGCTTCCCCAAAACAACCCTTCGTCACATAAATGGAATGTTCTTAATTCAAAGAAAGAACAGTCCATTATATATATGTAGCGGATAAGAGTTAAAGGTTGATGATATTTTATTGAGAACAATTTGAATCCTAGTTAAATTGATTAAAACATATTTTATTGCCATATATCATCCCAACGGGTTGGGCCACACGTTCTAACAACATCTATACAGCCTTCCCAGTTAATACCACTTTTCCTTGCACAAACATATTTATGAAATACTTTCATATTGTTTTCCGTTCAATGTAAAATTGGGGAGCAAATTCTGGTTTTAGGAAGCTGTTCACGTGAGCCTAACGATTCACAACGGAAAGTATATAGTACGCCATTTTCAGTCAACATCAAACAAATTGCAAAATGTCCGTCATCTTGGATTTTTAAAACATAACTTGAACGCTTGAGAAATGTGTACTCAGTTACAATTTTGTTCACCTTCAAGTTTTGTATAATATGAATTTAGGCGGCTTGCAGGACTCTATACTTACAGATTGCAGGACTCTTTACTTACAGATTGCGGGACTCTTTACTTACAGA
>JAWPHD010023144.1:0-22964 GCA_037043455.1 Cyrtodaria siliqua | reverse complement strand
GACCCCAGGGTCACCATTTGAACAAACTTGGTAAAGGACCATAAGCTTATAGTAAATGCAAAATATCAAACCTCTGGCTGTTGTAGTTTCCGAGAAGAAGATTTAAAAAAAAAAACACCTATATAAGTCTATGTAAAACTGTGACCCCCTGGGCGGGGACAAGTTTGACCCCAGGGTCACCATTTGAACAAACTTAGTAGAGGACCATAAGCTGATGCTACATGTAATTCATGAGAGCTCTGTGCCTTGTGGTTTCAGAGAAGAAGATTTTTTAAAGTTTTTTCCTATATGTCTATATGAAAAACATGCAAAACCTCAATATGCAAATTTTGGATCCCCAGGGCACAGCCATTTTTGACCCCGGGGACTTTATTTGAATAAAATTGATAGTCTAGGCGTTGGCGATCATTTTAAAAGAAAAACTGTTGAAATCTGTCAAGCGGTTCTGGAGAAGAAGATTTTTTTAAGGTTTCGACCATATATGGTAATGGCAGCCATCTTGGATGTAGCGCTGACCTAATTTTAACAAATCTAAAAAGCATTCATCTAAGGATCATCCATATGAAGTTTGGTCAAAATTAGCCAAGCGGTTTCTGAGGAGGTCGTTTGAAGAAAAGTTAACGGACGACGGACGGACGGACGACGGAAGACGGACAACACACCATCCCATAAGCTCTGTTGGCCCTTGGCCAGTAGAGCTAAAAAGATTTTAACCAACTATCTCAAACAATAACTTGCCACTTCCTACAACTCTTAATCATGAACAGCAGGTGAGGATTCAGCGGCCTCTTGCTCAGTGGATAAGGATGCCTCGGCTTGAGTGATCTATAACATATAACAAGAATCACTTCGCCAATAACAATCATAACAATTCATACAATCTTTAATCTTAACTATAGGAACAGCTCAAAACTATTTGCTTTACTACTGTTTGTTTTTGCCATTCAGTATGCAGTACTTTGATTAAGTTTAAATAGTTGTCCTCAGGTCAGCAGTAAGTCAACCTTGGCAAATACGGTTGTTTTATTTTACTTTCGTTGGTCACAGGAAACTGCGATTAAATTGCAGTGGAAATTATGTTTCACTTGGTGCACTGGATGGAGAAATAAATGTCCGTTGGGCATGGATGCCCCACTTTGTATTTTGGAAAGTAAGAAAGCAACATTGTTGAAAAAGGTATGGTTTTATGTTAGTGATTAGAAACAGCAAGCATATTTAATTCCATAAAAGTTTGACATATTTTTTGTTTGAATATATAGTACTTAACTAGCTCTATATGTGTATGAAGTTAGAAGAGCCTCTGAAAGACTATTTATGACTAACAACCATATCTGTCAATAGCTGTCCAGTGTTTCTTGAAAAGAAGATTGTTTAATGTTTTTCCTACACAACTCTATATAAAATCATTTTACCCACACAGGATGTCACGAAACAACCAACTCAACCAAATTCCCCCAAATCCAACCAAATCTAATTAAAATCTCCCCCTCCCACACACACCCATCCCACCCCAAACCTATCTCAATTAGCCAAATTTAGAGTTATTGGACATGTGTAACAACATTCCTTGGGGTTAGATGAAAAGGTGTGTGAAGTTTCATGAACAAGTTATTTTCAAGTTATGGCCAAGGTTTGGTCACAGGTTAAAAGTGTGATGGTCAGACGACGACGGACGACTGACTAAGTGATTCTTAAGTGTCTGCCATGCTACGCAGGTGATACAAAAATGTATATTAATTTTAATTAGGCCAGTCTTTTTTTTATTAATTGATTTACGGATTTTTTTTCTAAAAGTTGAGGGTAGGAGGAGGGAAAAAAAATAAAAATAAAATTAAGATGGTGACCAAAAAATGCAATTTTAATATGTTACTGTAGTCCTTCAAACTTCGACGAAACACATAAAAATAACATTCAATTCTTAAATTTTTTTGGTTTCGGCAAAATTTGCAGTCGGCGGGTCCGTTAATCTAAAAATCAAAAAACTCTGGCCTTAGTTGTTTGTTATCATGAAAATAATATGTAATGCATTGTAACTTTTGTTACAGTATATTTAGTTGACAATTTTAGTCCGGCAGTAGAAGACAAAACCCAAAATTATCGTCCACACAATGTTTTTTGATGGTTTTAATATATTTAAGGTATGCTGATTCTGAATCTGAATGATGCCACATTGGCATCCTTGAGGAAATTGAAATATCCAAGATGGCTGCCATGACATTAAAATGACAATATCTGTCTAGGTTTTCGGGATCAAGGAATCCATTTCGGACTCAACTTACTTATGAGTTAAATACAAATATCCAAGATGGCTGCTGTGACATTAACATGACAATATAATGAATTCTAGATCTGCTTGGACACTGCTTTTGGTGTTTATGATTAGATTTTGGGGATAATCTTGGTGATCAACTATTTAATTAAGCTGCTTTAGTTATCTAGATGGCTGCCTTAAATACAAACCTGCAACCAAATGCATGTATATGCCACTTATAGATATGGTGCTATCTGATCCAGACACAATGATGACTGCTATGCCTGAGGCGCAAAAACTAACAATACAGCGGGGACAGGCTTTTTCAGTCTTTATAGCTGATCATGTATGTAGGTGTCTTAATGCTAATAGTGGATTAGAAAAGGTTCTGAATGCTGATTTTGGAAGCATAGCTCGTATACTCTCCGGAAAGAACTATCCACAAAACTCTAGGGCTATTAAGATAGTCAGCGAAGAAGTCTTGCAATGTTAGAATAATTATGTTGATAGTCATGCGGATTTATTATAAGAGTCTATTAGGGCGGCTCGTAGTTGAACACCTAAACTTCGGTTAGACATATTAAGCCAGTGCTCATTATGATGCTACTTGACAGAGCTGAAAGAGAGGCAGACTGGCCTCTTCACCTACTGGCTGTCAATTCTATGATGCTATTCTTGTTTGCAGCCGGACATATAAAGTAGGCAAGATATGGTTTATATTACTTGGGTTCAATGGAATGTCTCCCAAAAGAAGTCCTGGCATGTTTTTTAAAGGGTGAGCATGTGATGCACCACAAACCTGGGCCATGGAATGCTATATTGTCAGATGTGTTTATCGAAACAACATGTATGTGGTATGATCATGGACCAGGGGGGATTGCTGGTAATACACTCAGTCCATCTGCTCTGAAAAGATGGGCATTAAGTATTTATGTATGCATTCGGTGCATCAAAGATATAGTCGATAAAAGAGGTTAGTACAAAATTGCGACAGGTTACGAACCATAAAGAAGAAATGCAGCTCGTATGAAATACCATGCACACGATAGAGAGAAAATTCGGGAGAAGCTAAATACCTGCATTAAACAACTAAATCCTTATGAATACCCATAGGGCATAATAAACATCACCTCTATGAGTATCGGTCCGGAAACAGTAAAATTTATGTTGATAATGCAGTCGCTATATATAAGAAACAGATGAATACATATGAAGCGAGTTTGCCTGAAGGATTCAATGGGCCTTTAACCAACAAAGTTGTGACAATGGCTTTGAGCAAAAAAACTACGAAGTCTGGATCTGGTGCAAATTTTTGACATCCAATTAACAAATTTTTAAGTCATGGGCTTAACGATATCGCATGACATAGATCTGCAAAATGTTTTCAATTATGAACGTGCGCCTATAACCACATCCACGTTTGAAGACAGTGTGATATGAGCATAACAAAAACAAAATCCACATTAAAAATAAACTTCAGATTAAGCACTCATCCTGAACCTTAGCAAAACCTGAAGTCAGTATTATCGATGGTTGCGCCATCCTGTGAATAATTAATAGGACGTCAAATGGTACAGCTCAAGACTTTGTTGACCAATTTTGGAGCTACATTTCTAACAAACTGGTCCAATGTTAAGCCTCTCTCTCTCGTGCGACAGTGCGATCAGATATACCACTAGAGTTAAACTGCTATCCTTAATATTAAGATGATAATATGAAGTTGTGTGTGCATCTGAGCAACCTGTTCAACTGCAAGATTTGGTTCTTACACTGCCCAGCTAGCATGCACTGTTTTCTGTAAATGCAACTACCAAAATAGACGGACAAAACATGCTGCTGAGTCAAGAAATGAACATCTCAGCAATGATATTCAGGTCACTAGTCAACCAGATGACGTGTGATAGACCTTGTTATCTGATACGTCCGTTTGAAGCCGATATAAAACCCCAGTAGGTTTTTGTAGGCATCTCGGCAGCATTTTTTTCCAGAGGCGCAAAGGAGCGTGTAAACATTATTTTGAGTTCAGATTAACTGGTGGTTTTGGGTTTTATGGCCCATTTTGCATTGATGGTAGCAATCTCAGCAGCCATACATCAATATTTTAAAATACATGTATGACACAAGTAGAAGTCAAATGAAGTAAGAAAATGGTTCAAGATATTGTCATTTTAATGTCAATGCAGCCATCTTTGATATTTGTATTTAACTTTTATAAGTAAGGTAAAGTTAGAAATGGATTCCTTGACCCAAAAAATCTATCCATAGACACAAGAATGAATGTCTCGACTAATGCAGAAGCCAAGATATTGTCGTTTTGATGTCATGGCGGCCATCTTGGCAGCCATCTTGGATATGGGTATTTAACTTATAAGTAAGGTGGAGTCAGAAATGGATTCCTTGACCCCGAAAAACCTGTCATAGACACCAACATTTTGTCCTAGCTAATGCAGAAGCCAAGATATAGTCATTTTAATGTCACCGCAGCCATCTTGGCAGCCATCTTGGATATTTGTATTTAACTGATAAGGAAGTTGAAGTTAAATATGGATTCTCTGACCCAAGAAACCTAGTCCATAGACACAAGAATGAATGTCCTACTTATTGCAGAAACCAAGATATTGTCATTTTAATGTCACGGCAGCCATCTTGGTGGCCATCTAGGATATTTCAATTTCCTCAACGATGCCAATCAGTGCTCACACTGGCCATTTTGAATTAATAGCCACACCTTTTTTAGTTAAGAAAATAATAGCCAACTTTAATGAGTAAGTAAATTAGATCAGTCGCAACATGGACCTCCTTAGCTCATGTCAAATTGTTTCTATACTCTTCCCCACCCAACCTCTAGGCAACCTATTTGCTATATAATATAACAAATAGACCACAACATGATTTACTTCTTTCATTTCAATAATTATTTTATATTTATTAAAAATTAGGGAATGTCTATGTTACAGTGACTTAGTTGAAAAGGTAATCGGCTTAAACAATTGACTCTGAATGGGACACGTTTCTTCAAGGATTTATCCATAAAAAGGATAAATAGGGCGAAAAAGGAAGTCTCGCAAATTCTCGGACAGAAAACCCGAGATCAGGTCACGTGATAGTCATCGTCTTCAACCGCCATTTTGGAAAATATTGATAACAACGCTGAGTAGATTGATGTTGATCAACAGCAAAATAGCGCTTTATATAAGGAATTATCGTATTAGTTTCAATACGATGTATTTTAATAAGGAAGTGTTTATTTTCCGTATGGTTTTCGTTTTTAGTGTAATTTTATGTTGATATTTTTAATGCATTTCTACCGATTCTCGGTAGTGTGATGCTGGCGGGTTGGATAATCGTAGATTTTAGAATATTGTTATAAAACATGTTTTTCATTGGAAGAAATATTTTGTTGTTATAAATGTTATCGTTATATGACATGGTTATTAAAATCTATTAAATTACATATTGATATCGATACCATTCCTTCACGTTTTTTCCTGTTTTAAATTTCACTTTGAAGCCAGAAAAAAATACTGCCTTTTTAATAGGAAGGCACAAAATCATATTCTTTTTTTAACAAATACACATCTTTGTGTTCTTATATAATTTTTACATTGCATGGTTACCTTTATTTGATACCAAGCATTATTAAAAAAAAAATATTCAGCTTTCAAATGGGCAATATATTTCTTATTATAATTCATTTTGAAAATTTAAAAAACACAAAATCATGTTCTATTTTTGAAAAATACACATATCTGTGTTCGTGTATAATTTTTATATTGCATGGTAGCTTTTATTTCATCATACAAACCATTATTTATTTTTTGTTCAGCTTTCAAATGGGCAGATTAATTTTTCTAATAAATAATTTCGAAAGTCTAAAAAATACCATGTGTTATCGCCTTTTTAATAGAAAGGCACAAAATCATGTTCTTTTTTTCAAAAAATACACATATCTGTGTTCTTATATAATTCTTATATTGCATGGTAACCTTTATTTCATCATACAAAGCATTTTTTTTTTTCATCAGCTTTCAAATGAGCAGATTACTACTTCTAATAAATAATATTGAAAATCTAAAAAATACCATGTGTTATCGCCTTTTTAATTTAAAGGCACAAAATTATGTTCTTTTTTAAAATGTATACATGTTTGCGTCCTTACATAGTTTTTTTTTTTTTTTTTTTTTTTTCCCAGTCACCAGTATGATGACCCATTTATTCTCCCGTAATTTGGCATGTTGTGGGTCGGGGAGGACCATCCCACTGCACGCCTTACAAACAAATATATAAAACTGATTATATATACATATTATTATAATACTTGACTTTCATATAATAAAATCTGTATAAAGCGGTAGTCTTTACATTTTTTAAACATTAAATTGTATGTGTTTTTCTATATTATATTAATTTACATGTATAGCCATTTTTATAAATTAAAAAAACAACAAAAAAACACAAATGAATATAGTTCGTTTGTTTTACGGGGGAAAGATAGAAAAAAATACAAATGAAAAAAAAAGAAGAAGGTTTTAGTTCTTAATGCTCTCTCTTCATGGCCACATCTCTCCTACTTAGCTTAATTTTTAATGTACATGTATATTTTATCCGATAGTTGTCAGATTCTTGGGCTGAATAAAACCTAAAACACCAATTTTAGGGGTGAGCTCCTCGCTTGTTTATGCAACAAAATTATTTTATAAGGTTCATGTATTTGTTCCATTTTTTTTCAAATGGTTCGAAAGCATTGTTTTGTGCTGCTATACATTCTAGAATTTTAAACGACTTTATTATCCTATTTTTGAATGCCTCTATAGACAATTTATTTTGTAAATGTTTGGTACTGAAAATATAATATTTCATTTCAAGTAATATGTACAAGTTGGCTGGTGTTAATGTGTTACCAATGTTAAAAATAAATGATTCTTCAGTAAAATTTAAGTATATGTCATTACTGGACAACCACATTTTTAATTTATTAAGTATAGATTGCGTTTCAGGACAATACCAAAGCATATGGATTAATGTTTCCTCTTGTTGACAATCCTTGCACAGTGAACTATCAGTGATGTTGATTTTGTGTAGAAATCGTCTAGTTGGAAGTATTCTATGATTTACCCGTACTTGAAACCATTGTAATACTGTACTTGTTGAGGATTTAAAAGGAGACAGGTATATATCGTTCCATGTTTCTTCTTCTATATTATACATTTCCTCCCATTTGGGTTTTGAAGTTGGTTTACTGGGGTTTTGGTTAAGAATATTATACAGATCACGAGATCCATTTTTACTATTAAGAAATGGATACATATTGAAAGGAAGAATTGGATTTGATATTTTGTTTATCGATTGTGTGGGAATATTTTTCGTAATATAAGTTTTTATTGCTGCAATAATTCCGTTATATGCTAAAAAGCAAGCATTTAAATTATATAAGTTATTAAATTCCTCAACAGAATAAAAAAATCCATTTTCATCTATTAAATCATTAAGGTAGTAAATACCCTTTTCATACCATGATTTGTAAAATACTACTTTACCTCCAACTAAGATATTATGGTTATAAAATAGTGAAGTTGTTAAACAATTGTTGGCACATAAAATGCTCTTATTAAGATCTAAAATATCCATGTATGCTTTCAATACATCCTTCCAAAATAGGTTGGTCATCTTTTGTATTAATAATTCTGAATAGCCTGTGCCCAAGTTTGTTAGTTTGTTTATATTTACTATATGTGTTACTGTATTTTGCCACTGTCCACCTTTAAGAGTAAGTCTTCTAATCCAAGTTGCCTTAAGTCCATATATAAATGCTTTGAGATTGATCATTTTCAGACCACCCTCATTATATTGTTTGATTAAAATGCTTCTCTTTATTTTTGCTGGTCCCTCCCATAAGAATTCATAAAACATGTCATTGATTTTTTTAATAATTGAATCTTTTGGATTAGGCAATGAAATAAATAAATGATTAAGAATGGGTAGTAATATTGTTTTAATTACTGTTATTTTACCAATTGGTTTAAGATATCTGCGTTTCCAAAGTTTAATTAGATTCTGTATTTTTTCTATCTTATCATTGTAATTTATATCAATTATCTTGTCAAGGTCAACATTAAAATGTATACCTAATAATTTAAATTGGTTGCTGCCCCATGCTAATTTCCACCTGGTTTTAATTGAGTCTGTACTATATTTTTTTGTACCAATCCAAACTACCTGTGTCTTATCAAAATTCACTCTAAGTCCAGAAATGTTGGCATAAGCAGAAAGTTTATAGTGAGCTTCATTAAGTGAAGTGTCTGACCCGTCCAGAAAAATAGAAGTATCGTCGGCAAACTGTGATAGTTTATATTCCATGTCATTTATAGATATTCCTTTAATCTTTTTATTATTTTGTAGTTTTATTGCTAATATTTCAGCGCATAAGATAAATATATAAGGTGATAATGGATCGCCCTGACGGCACCCTCTGCCTATGCTGAAAAAATCAGATAAATTGCCACCTTGATTTACAGCCAGTTTAGCATTTCTGTATAGAACTTTCACCCATGATATTATTGAGTTACCAAAATTGAAATATTTAAGAACACTGTAGATAAATTTCCATGAAAGAGAATCAAATGCCTTCTCAAAATCCACAAGCAAAATGAGTCCTGATAAATTGTTTTCTTCTGCAAACTGCATTATATCAAATGTCATTTGAGTGTTTTCCCCCATATATCGCCCAGCAATAAAACCCGTTTGGTTTTCATTAATTAGTTTATATAATATAGATTTTATTCTATTAGCAATGGTCCCTGAAGCAATTTTATATACACAGTTTAAAAGAGAAATTGGCCTATAATTTTTTAAAAATCTTCTTGGTTTGTTATCTTTAGGGATAAGTGTAATAATACCCTCTTTCTGTGTTACAGACAGTTCCCCATTAATATACCCACAATTTATAGCTCTTACAACAAAATGACCTAATCTATTCCAAAATACTTTGAAGAAGTCAGCCCCAAAACCATCAGAGCCTGGAGAGCGGTTGTTTTTCATACCAAAAAGTGATAAAGATACTTGCTGAAATGTTAATAGACCCTCTAATGAATTAGATTCCTCCATACTTAATTTAGGCACACTTAGACCTGACAATTCTTTATCTAAATCTATTGTTTCTAATTTTGTATCTATGCTAGAGTATAAAGATTTGTAGAATGTTTCAGTTTCCTTTAAAATATCTTTCTGATCTGTGATTATGCTCCCATCAGATCTTTCAATTTTCGGTATAATTTTACTAGTAAAATTGTGAGTTTCTAGATTACAAAAAAATTTGGTTGGTTTTCCCCATCTTCTATTAATTGCGCTCGGGACCTAATAAGAAAACCATTCATTTTTTGCCGGCGAAGTAATATTAATTCATCTTTTAACTGATCTAAAGCAGGTATTTGATCAGGGGTAAGTCTTTGTTCTAAATGTTGTATTTCAAGAATAAGATCATTTTCACGTTTTTCATTTACTTTTTTTTTGTAGCATGAATATGATATTGATTTTCCTCTTAATTCCATCAATAATGTATCCAAAAATAATTGGTCAGTAATAGTAAATTGAATTTGGTCATTTGGTATATTGTCAATATTATCAATATTATAGACTGGAAGCGCATATTGTAATTTAATTTCATTTATTTTATTATTCATTATATTCAGATATTTAATATCGTTTAGAAGTGAATTATTGTGTTTCCAAAGGGACTTGCCCTTTACAAATTCGTTAAAGTTGCAGTTCAACATAGTAATTGAATGGTCTGATCGATAGCTAGCTTCAATAGTACACTTGTTTACTGATGATAAAAGATTTTCAGAAACTAAAAAGAAATCCAGTCCTGCTTGCTTTAATGGTGTTTTTTTTCTCCATGTATTACCTTCTTAGATTTGGATAAAACTCTCTATATGGGTCAGTTAGATTATAGCAAGTTATAATTTCTAATAATTTTATACGCGCATTTTTATTATTAATAGCCTTATAATTATCATAATCTACTTCAGGATCTTGGACCAAATTGTAATCGCCGCATAAAATCATGTCATTATTATTATTATTCATGGTCTCTACAGTTTTCATAACCTTATCAAAAAATGATGGGGAATCCGTATTTGGGCCATAAAGTGAAATAAGGGTTAATCTCTTGTTATTAACAGTTAAGTCAACAGTTATAAAATTTCCTTCAGGGTCAGATATATAATTATGTACTTTATAGTCTAGGTCTTTGCTAAATAGTACAGCTACTCCTCGTGCATTTGATTTACCTGAGCTAAAAATGCAATCATTACCCCATTCTGAACGAATAAACTTCTCAGTTACAGGTGTTGAGTGTATATCTTGTAGACAATATATATGACATTTTTTGGTTTTTATATAGTTAAAAACATCTAGTCGCTTTTCAGCTGACCCAAGGCCCTGACAGTTAACAGACAGAATATTGACATCCGTCATCTATGGGGATATAGTAGGTCAGAGAACATGACCAGTATAGAGAGAACATAACAAACAAAACACGAAAACACGAATAGCTGCAAAAAAAAACAATTCTGCATGTGATATAACAAAAACATCACAATCTGGTTAAACCTACTTCAAATACTATTATAATATTTTATAATTAAAAAGATTTGTTCTGTGATTTTATTTATATGTGAAGGTAACTTAGTATTTATTTTCTGTTTTTTGTTAGCTTATAAATAAACGTAAAACATGTGGTTTAGTGGAAATTAAACCTAACAGAATGATTACACAATCATTATTGAAAAAAGCATACTGGTATTGTTGTAAAACGAATTTTACAATCTGAAATATACCAGAGATTTAATTTTTTTAATAAAAAAGAAATTCAATATAAAAAAAAAAATAAGATAAATAAAAAATAAAAAATATTTATTTTACTTATTTGCATTCAATGTCATGTATATTTATTTGATAAAGACGTCCATAAGCAATAGCTTACTCATAGTCATCATTTATATATATTAAAAGAACAAGAATATAAACAACAAAAAAAACAAAAAAACTACAATCTCCAAATAGAAAACGGGACAATGTCACATAACAAAACTGACATTATATAATAGTATCAGGGGGTATACTTACGGAAAAAAACAGAGAAAAAAAAACAACTCACCAGTAGATATTCATTTAACTCCATTTTGCATTAATATCCATCAAATACATTATAAACTTTTCACACTTATAATCCATATTTTATTCAGAGTTAATCCTGCAGGTAAATAATTTAATTTAAAGCACAGTTGTATTAACACATTCAGCCCTAAGCAATTATGATAAATTATACAAAAACTAAAATAGTATCCAGAAAAATCAATAAATCCTGTTATGTCTTTCCATGTTATGGGACACTGACAAAATTACTGTCACTACATCAAATGTATTTATTCTGCATTACGTCCCGAATGTTGTCGTACATGACATAGTTTTTATACTGCGTGGTTACCTTTATTCCTAACAAAACGTTATATTTGTTTACTTTTTACAGCTTTTAAATAGGCCTTGTGCTGCTACCCAAATTTTGACATATTGGTACCACTCAAGCTGGCAAATTCTAATATGCATTTTCGGAAAGGTCAATATCTTACGCTTCTTTTAAGCCAGGATAATATTTTTAGTTCGGTAGCTTAAGTTGTAAAACTATTGTTTTATAAAGGGAGGTAATTTTTAAGAAAATATTCTAAATTGATATAAAAATAGATGTATGGCATGGATTAACTCCACCAAATTTGTTTTTGTGTATTTGATTGCGTTCAAAATGGTTACGTAAGTCATGTTAACATATAACAGTTCAATAGTTCAACCCTTAAAAATGTATAAAAACATATGGAAGCAAACATTCAACCATTTTAATCATTAAACGCACATTCTATCGAAAGAAGGTAAAGATAACCAAAAAATTAGAATACATTTTTACTTTTTAAGCAAAGTACATGTAAATATAGTTTTTTAGATTCTGCATATACGAAACAATACGAAATAATATAAACCTCTGACCTCTCTGTAATAAATGTGTTGCTATAAAGGGAGATAATAAAGTACACTTTTAAGATTTTAATTAGAAAAATTAAGCTAAGATTAAAAAACAAGAGGTCAATGACCTTGAAGCTCTACTGATTGATTTTGATTTCAGGAAGTAGTCGCTACAAACTTATTTTTAGCCTTGGCGGCCATCTTGAATTTCCGGCAGACCTGAAATTTTGCTAGGATCAATAAGACATCAAGAGCAACATTCCTGTGAAGTTTCATGAAAATCATTCAAGTAGTTTCAGAGGAATAGTCGCTACAAGTTTTCATTATATAACTCTATGTAAACAAAGATGGCTGCTGACAGCCATGTTTAACATCGAATCAAAACGATTTTTGACAAGGACCAACATCATGTCATGCTGATTATTTTAGAAAAAGTCCCATATCAGTATCACTTAGAGTTTTCAAGAAGTAGTCGCTACAAACTTGTTTTTTAAAAACCTATTTTTAGATTTGGCGGCCATCTTGGATTTCACATCAACATGAATTTTTGCTAGGATCAACTAGACTTCATGGGCAACATTTCTGTAAAGTTTCATGAAAATCCATTTAGTAGTTTCAGAGGAGTAGTCGCTACAAAAAAAGGTTAACGGACGGACAGACGGACGGACGACGGACGCCGCACCACGGCATAAGCTCTGCTGATCTCTGATCAGTCGAGCTAATGATTCACAGAAATGTTACAATTCAAAGTTCCATTTTATTTGTCTTTGTGTCCACTTCGTAGCATGGCAGACAGGTAGAGGTCGCTTTGTCCGTAGTCTGTCTTCATTCATCATCTTTGTCTGTCTGTCCGTCACGCTTTGACCTGCAACCTGAACTTGGTCATAAATAGTTCACCTGTGTTCATGAAACTTCATAAATGTCTTCATCTCACCCCAAGGAAAGTTGTTACATATGTCTAATAACTTTGTTTTTTATTTCGGCAAAGTTATGCCCCTTTCCATTAAACCTTTACCTGCAACCTGACCTAGCTCATAATGTTAAATAAGCACATACAATCTACAAAAGTGTTCCGTGGAACACCCTTCTCGTTATCTATTTAACATATGCAAAAGCCTATGTGATTATCAGCCCTTGATTCCAGCATTGAATTATATACTATTGTTAAATTCACATTCACACTAAAAATATGTATAGCATAATTGTAATAGTACACCACTGTTAAAAAAAGAAAAAAATAGTTTTGATATTTACAAGAGGTCAATGACCTTGAAGCTCTACTGATTGATTTTGATTTCAGGAAGTAGTCGCTACAGACTTTTTTTTTGAAAATTTATTTTTAGCCGTGGCGGCCATCTTGAATTTCCGGCCGACCTGAAATTTTGCTAGGATCAATTAGACATCAAGAGCAACATTCCTGTGAAGTTTCATGAAAATCCGTCTAGTTTTAGAGAAGTAGTCGCTACAAGTTTTCATTATATAACTCTATGTAAACAAAGATGGCCATTGGCAGCCATGTTTAACGTCGAATCAAAATAATGTTTGACTCTGATAACCATCATGTCATGCTGATCATTTTACAAAAAGTCCCATATCAATATCACTTATAGTTTTCAAGACGTAGTCGCTACAAACTTCTTTTTTAAAAAATCTATTTTTAGCTGTGGTGGCCATCTTGAATTTCTGGCCGATCTGAAATTTTGCTAGGATCAATAAGACATTAAGAGCAACATTCCTGTAAAATTTCATGAAAATCCGCCAAGTAGTTTCAAAGGAGTAGTCGCTACAAGTTTTTACTATATAACTCTATGTAAACAAAGATGGCAGCTGGCAGCAATGTTTAACGTTGAATCAAAACAATTTTTGACAAGGACCAACATCATGTCATGCTGATCATTTTAGAAAAAGTCCCATATCGATATCACTTATAGTTTTCAAGAAGAAGTCGATACAAACTTCTAATTTGAAAATTTATTTTTAGCCGTGGCGGCCATCTTGAATTTCCGGCTGACCTGAAATTTTGCTAGGATCATTAAGACATCAAAAGCAACATTCCTGTGAAGTTTCATGAAAATCCGTTAAGTAGTTTCAGAGGAGTAGTCGCTACAAGTTTTCATTATAGGTATGAAAGCACCAATTATTTTCCCCATAGACACCAATGTTAAAGTGTCACATATTAATGATTTGCTGCAAATTCAACTCAAGTATGGATAATGCAGCAGTGTAATGTTCATATAGAAAACTATTTTTCCACTTGAAAAATCACCAGAAAACGTGGGGTCACAAGACATGTAAGAAAGTTCTTGTTTGATTACTAAACAGGTCAAGGGTACAGCTGTTTTTATTGATCGACTGTTTTCATTGCTCACAAAGTGTAAGCATAGAGTCGAAATTTCGAAAATGTTCATCAGTGATCCAGTAAAACCTATTAATACGCTTCTTATACATATAACCACAAAATCGAATAGAAATGGGCAGTTTTCCCCTACTTATAATGCCCATTTCCATTGAAAAACGAGGGATTACTTTTTATTATAGGAACTACATTCGACTACACCTCGGAGGTTTACATGTAATTGGTGGTGGTAAACCTATATAACTCTATGTAAACAAAGATGGCCACTGGCAGCCATGTTTAACGTCGAATCAAAATAATGTTTGACTCTGATAACCATCATGTCATGCTGATCATTTTACAAAAAGTCCCATATCAATATCACTTATAGTTTTCAAGACGTAGTCGCTACAAACTTCTTTTTTAAAAATCTATTTTTAGCTGTGGCGGCCATCTTGAATTTCTGGCCGATTTGAAATTTTGCTAGGATCAATAAGACATTAAGAGCAACATTCCTGTAAAGTTTCATGAAAATCCGCCAAGTAGTTTCAAAGGAGTAGTAGCTACAAGTTTTTACTATATAACTCTATGTAAACAAAGATGGCCGCTGGCAGCAATGTTTAACTTTGAATCAAAACAATTTTTAACAAGGACCAATATCATGTCATGGTGATCATTTTAGAAAAAGTCCCATATCAATATCACTTATAGTTTTCAAGAAGAAGTCGCTACAAACTTGTACTTTGAAAATTTACTTTGAGCCGTGGCGGCCATCTTGAATTTCCGGCCGACCTGAAATTTTGCTAGGATCAATTAGACATCAAAAGCAACATTCCTGTGAAGTTTCATGAAAATCCGTCAAGTAGTTTCAGAGGAGTAGTCGCTACAAGTTTTCATTATATAACTCTATGTAAACAAAGATGGCCGCTGGCAGCCATGTTTAACGTCGAATCAAAACGATTTTCGACAAGGACCTACGTCATGTCATGCTGATCATTTTAGAAAAAGTCCCATATCAATATCACTTATAGTTTTCAAGAAGTAGTCGCTACAAACTTGTTTTTTAAAAACCTATTTTTAGATTTGGCGGCCATCTTGGATTTCACATCAACATGAATTTTTGCTAGGATCAACTAGACTTCATGGGCAACATTTCTGTAAAGTTTCATGAAAATCCATTCAGTAGTTTCAGAGGAGAAGTCGCTACAAAAAAAAGTTTACGGACAGACGGACAGACAGACAGACGGACGGACGGACAGACGGACGACGGACGCCGCACCACGGCATAAGCTCTGCCTCTGATCAGTAGAGCTAAAAATGATACACATGAAAAGCGTGCACTTACATTGTAAACTGAAACGTGGTAAGGTGAAACGTTCGGATGAACAGTTTATTAGATTTGTTATTTGGTTTGGACCGAATATAGACATGATAATGATCAATTGGTTTTGTTTGGCAATGTTTCTATGCAAAATGGTCACTCAGTTATGTTTAACACATCCACAAATATAGTTGGCGGTTATAAAAAATTACAGAGAAAGTCTGTCTATGTCATCATACTATAACATTGAGATTATTTCGAAACCACATGTATTTGAAAGAATATCTTTGCCTTTTTTACAATGGTGCACTTTGAAATTTGGAAGATGTGAGCATGGTTTATTTTATTTAGAAATGATGTCTCGTCTGCTCTCTGGATAAATGGAACAATTTATTTGACATTAAAAAAAAAATAAAAAAAAATTGCCATCATACTTTTCGGATAAAAAGGGCATATTTCAGCCATATACGTATTATTTCTAATATTATGTTCACGTAAACAATATTGAAGTACTGTCATGTACATTATGGTTGACATTGCTCATGCCTAAAGTATGCATTTGGTTGAAAATTTCACTTGACCATACCCCATCCATTTTGGAGTTTGTGTTTATATAAAGATGGCAGATAAATAGTCCTTAAATATTCAACAGCTAACTAGTGTTACACATGATGCAAGTTAACACAGGGTAGATACAAAGGCAATGTTGCAAGGAGGTTTGAAAGACTAGCACAGCAGTCTTTGCTTCACTTCTTGGGAGTAGGAAAATCGTTCTTAAATGAAAACAACTGATTTACAAAGTAGTCTGAGTATATGACTACTGAAATAAAAGTATAATCTAAATACCGCTACGTCAATAGGACAAAGCATCCTGACAGACATGTTTTGAAAGACGATAGTTAAATATTATTTTAAACAGCAGGTTGTCTAAATGGACACACGGTCTATAGTAAAATCTGATGGTGAGATTTTCCAATCCAATCCACCACTCAGTAGAATGGGCATACAACAAGCTGTTGTAATGAGACCCTGGAATAATTATCAAGTGGATATCAGTTAATAATAATCCAGTGTCTCATTACAACGGCTTGTTGTATTTCCATCCTATAGCGTTGTGAATTCAACTGGTCAGCTCTTGATGAACAGTATTCCCCATACATATGCAACAGCAGCAGTACAACATTTGTGTGCATACCACCACGTGCAAACAAGGACCTCGGAAAGTCTTACATAGCTTTAGAATAGGGAGGGTACACCTTGAACTTTGTTATAAGGCCTATTATAACAGATGCCCATCTGTTTCTTTATAATTTCGGAATGTTATCAAAGTATCTTGCGAAACTTACTTTACACTGTACTTGCAGAAAGCATAGACTTCCCTGTATTGCAACATGGTGTGAATGCAGGGCAGTTAGTTGTAGCATGTATACCAGATTCAGAATGTTAACATGCGTCAACATTTGGCAGATGAAAACGTAGTATTCTGTTAAAGATGTTAATATCATGATTGTCTCTTTCTGTAGCTTTGAGACGTATATTATTTTCCAGGCTGAGTTTTCTTTAAAACTACGTTTACTTCTTAATTGCATTTTTCTCAACCCAAAACTGAAATATCACTTCTCTCGGTTCTGTTAATTGGCATATTTTTTGTTTGCAATAGTTTAATAAAAGAAATACTACAATGGCATTTACGTATGCAATTTGTGAGTTTGAGTTTAATTATCAAAATCGTTTAAAATTGTCTTATATTACAAATACATGATATTCCTGCAATTCTTTTTTAAGCTATTTTTTTAAATTTATTTTGTGTTTCATCCATTTCTTTTCCATATACACGAACATAGAAGAAAAAGAAGAAACTTTATTTGCCTCGTCATAGGTCTATGGAGGTTCGAGGCCACCCTGCATACCATATAACAAGATTGAAATAAGTCTAAGAAGACCCTTGAGCAAATCAATAAAATACATAATCATTAAACATTTTTTCGTTTCTCGATCATAGTGTCAATATGTGTACTTCAACCTTTTTGTGATGTCGTTTGCATTTTTTATTACTTTTGCCCTCTCGTTTGTCTGTTTGCGTGTTTGTTTTTGTGTTTTGTGGTTGACTGTCGTCCTTGAATGTTGCTTTACCTGTCCGATATTTGTATCTTTCTTTATGTCTAGAATACATCTAGATCATAATCATATGATAAGGTAAATAATAAGATTAAATGTTAATCAATCAAACAAAAATACCATTCTTCGATGATTCTAATTGGTAACTTATTATTGACTCATTTGAGTCAAGTATCTTCTAGATACCTGTCTGTCGATCATATCTTTCCCTGCGAAATCGAAACAAGAGGAAAGATATAATTCAAAACTGGTATATTTAAGTCAAAATGTAATGGGTGCCTCTTTATCTACATAATAAGAAAATGGTAAAGACCTTCAGCTCCCTTTCATTTCAAAAGAAATCATTTTTTAATAAATATTCAAATTTTCGTAAATTTTATTTGCAGCCTGCTTTCAAGTTACTTAGGAACATTTTGTCTGTACCTTAATACATCTTTATTTACATTTTTGAAAAATACTTTAGTTTTGTTATAAATATCAGGGGAATTTTAATTTTAGGGGGCTGGCGTGGCGCAGTCGGTAGCGCGGCGGATTTGTAACCGGAGGCCCCGGGTTCAATCCTCCGTGGTGCCACTGAGTTCCGTCGGTGTGTTCTTGGGCAAGACACTTTTCCTTAGCCTCGTCCGTCGGATGGGGACGTAAACCGGGCGGTCCCGTGTATCTGTCTATCCTCCGAGCACGTTAAAGAACCATAGGAATCTATTCGATAATAAGAGTAGGGCAGGTTCCCGGATCCTATGTATCCTTCCCCTCTCTCTGGGGCGGCTCTAAATAACCTGTATTGTGTTGATGAGCCGTTAAACAACATTCAATTCAATTATAAATATCCAAAAATCTTTTATTTTATGCTTTATTTTTGTACATTTTCTCCAAAAATGTCAAGATGTATCAACTTTGTTTATTCCAAACATTTTTCCCATGCACATTAATATAATAGAATGTTTATTTTAAGAACATTTTAAGAACATTCAACTCCCTTATATTGCAATAAAATTGTATTTTAAATAGTCCAGTTTTCGGCAGTTTTGGTTTAAATTTCGATTTTCTGGGCCAAAAGTAATGGCATTTTAAAATCTCTGATCCTTTAGGACTGTCTCTTCTGTAGCTCATGACACCTTTACATTGAAAGAAATACTATAACGACTTCTGTTTTATTATATTTTAATCATAATTTAAAACTATTCCAAAAATCAGCGACTTTAATTCATTTTGTGTTGATTTTCCCTAAAATTGCAAGATTTATATATCTTATTCATTCCAAATATTTGTTTTCATGAACTTGTATATAACAGATAACTTTAAGGACTTTCAATCTCCTTATATTGTAATGAGAATTATATTTTTAGAAGTAATCCCGTTTTTAGTGATTTTGGTTAAAATTTGCAACTTTTGGCCCAAAATATCCTCGTTTTTCTAAATCTCTGATCCTTTAGAATGTTACCTATATCTCAGGACATCTTTAGATAAATGAAAACACTTTAAAACCTACTATTTTTTTTAATTGAAAGTATCAATATTTTTCTGAAAATTATTCCAAAAATGAGCAATTTGTACGAATTTTTTGCTGATTTCCCCCCAAAATGGCAAGCTGTCTACATTTTGCTCATTTCAAATATTATCTTTATTTACATTAATATAACAGGCATCTTTCAGAAGCTTCAGTCCCTAATATTGCAATGATAATAATATTTAAAAAAATATTCCATTTTTTAGCGATTTTGTTCAAATTTGGATATTTTTGCCAAAAAATAATGTGTTAAGCTACCGTTTCAGAAAAACTATCCTGGCTATTTCTTATTTATTAAGATAGATCTAAAATGTTATAGCAACTAGAATTTTCCAGCTGAGTTGGTACCGAAAAGTTGAGCAGCACACAGCCTAAAAGGGGTACAATATTCTTAATCATTTTGAAAACTTACAACATACTACTGTGTTATCGCCTTTTTAACAAGAGCTGTCGGAGAACAGCGCAGCTCGACTATTCGATTTTTCGGAGAATAATAAATTTATAGCTAGTATATACCATCAGAAAACAAGGCTACAACAATGTGGGGGGGTTGGGAGCACAACATAACTATGTGTAAGAATTGACCAAAACTACACAGAAATATGTAAAAAAAAATAAAAAATAAAAAAAATTGTTTTGAGTGGGGTGCGGGGTGGGGGTGGGAGAGTGGTGGGGGGAATGGGGGTGGTGAGGGCAACATAATATTATATGTGTAAGAAGCTATGTAATAATTTACCAAAACAACACAAAAATATGAAGAAAAAAATCGAGTTTGAATGGGGATGGGGTAGAGGCGTGTGTGTGTGGTAGGGGAGGGTGGGGGGGAGGGGGCAACATGTGTAAGAATTGACTAAAACAAAAAAGAAATATGTAAAAAAAAAAAAATTCAAGTGGGGAGTGGTGAGAGGCGTGGATTGGGTGGGGGTGGGGGGGGAGTGGGGAGGAGAGGCGGGAGTGAGTTGGGGGCGGGGGGGGAGGGTGCAACATATATGTGTAAGAATTGACAAAAGCAACACAGAAATATGAAAAAAAAAAAGTTTCAAGTGGGGGTGGGGTGTGGGGGAGAGAGGCGGGAGAGGCGGGAGTGGGTTGGGGGCAGGGGGAGGGGGCAACATATATGTGTAAGAATTGAATAAACCAACAAAGAAATATGTAAAAAAAAAAAAAGTTTCAAGTGTTGGAGGGGGAGGGGGGGGATGGGGTGAGAGGCGGGCTGAGAGGCGGGCTGAGAGGCGGGGTGGGGGCGGGGAAGGTTGCAACATATATGTGTAAGAATTGACTAAAACAACACAGAAATATGTAAAAAAAAAACAATAACAAAAATAGATTTTCAAGTGGGCATTGGGGATGGGTGGGAGGAGCGGGGGGGAGAGGCGGGAGTGGGTCGGGGGAGGGGATAACATATGTATGTAAGAACTGACTAAAACAACAAAGAAATATGTAAAAAAAAAAAAAAAAAAAGTTCCAAGTGTGGGGCGGGGTGAGAGGGGGTAGGGGGGAGGCGGAGGTGTGTGTGTGGTGGGGGCAGGGAGGGTTGCAACATATATGTGTAAGAATTGACTAAAACAACACAGAAATATGTAAAAAAAAAAAAAAAAAAATTCAAGTGTGGGGCGTGGTTGGTTGGGTTATTGGGTGAGAGGCGGGGGGGGGGGGGGGGGGGGTTGCAACATATATGTGTAAGAATTGACAAAAGCAACACAGAAATATGTTTTAAAAAAAACAGTTTCAAGTAGGGGTGGGGTGGGGTGGGGTGGGGTGGGGTGGGGTGGGGGTGGGGGTGGGGGGGGGGGTGCATGGGTGAGGGTGAGAGGCAGGAGTGGGTTGGGTGGGGGATGGATGGGGCAACATATATGGGTAAAAATTGACTAAAACAACAAAGAAATATGTAAAAAAAAAAGTTTCAAGTCTGGGGCGGGTTTGGGGTGATGGGGTGAGAGGCGAGAGTGCATTGGGAGTTTGGGGTGGGGCAACATATGTGTGTAAGAATTGACTAAAACAACAAAGAAATATGTTTTCAAGTCTGGGGTTTGGTGGGGGGTGGGGGGGGGGGGGGTGCAGGGAGGGTTGCAACATATATGTGTAAGAATTGACTTAACACAGAAATATATAAAAAATAAAAAAATTGAAGTGTGGGGCGTGGTGGGGGGTGATGGTTTGTGAGGCGTGGGGGTGGGGTGGTGGGTGCAGGGAGGGTTGCAACATATATGTGTAAGAATTGACTAAAACAACACAGAAATATATAAAAAAAAAAAATAAAAAAAAATCAAGTGTGGGGCGTGATGGGTGGGGTGATGGGGTGAGAGGCAGGGGGTGGGGGGGGGGGGGGGCGGGGGCAGGTAGGGTTGCAACATATATGTGTAAGAATTGACAAAAGCAACACAGAAATATGTCAAAAAAAAAAATCAAGTCTTGGGCGGGGTAGGGGGGGGTGAGAGGCGGGGGAGGTGGAGTGGTGGGGGCGGGGAGGGTTGCAACATATATCTGTAAGAATTGACTAAAACAACACAGAAATAGTAAAAAAAAAAAAGAGTGGGAGTGGGGGCGGGCGGGGGTAGAGGGGGTGGGGGGAGGAGGGAGCCCATGCCCCAATATGGGTGAAGTAATAAGATGCATAATGCTATAACAAATCCCGAAACTAAATTATAAATATATACATGCTTACATGCAAACCTAGATCTGCCTTTATTGCACATTTTATGGGCCATCACAATTTGGGTTCCATGGGAGCCCAGAATTTGCAGAAGACAAAATTACTTATCCAACCCTTTACAACATACTACAAGGAAACCAATTCTAAAATTTAGTTCAGCTAGGACAAAAAATGTTAGAGATATAGACCTGTAAACACAGCTTACACGCAAAATTTGATGTGAAACAGACATATTTTAAGGGCTATCAGAATTTGGGTTCCATGGGAGCCTAGGGGTTACAGGAACCAAAATTACTTAAGCAGCCCTTACGATAATGCTATAAGGAAGCTAATGGCCAAATTTGGCTGTGCTAGGGTAAGAATTGTAAGAGATATAGACTTGTAAACACAGCTTACACGCAAAATTTGATGTGAAATGGGACACATTTTATGGGCTATCATAATTTGGGTTCCATGGGAGCCCATGGGTTACAGGAACCAAAATTGCTTATGCAGCCCTTAAGATAATGCTATAAGGAAGCCCATGAACAAATTTGGTTGTGGTAGGATAAGAAATGTTAGAGATATACACTTGTAAACACAGCTTACACGCAAACCTTGATGTGGGACGCCGACGCCAACACCGACGCCGACGCCGACCCCGTGGTGATTACATAAGCTCTCTTATTCTTCGAATAGTCGAGCTAATAAAAAGGCACACAATCATGTTCTTTTTAGACTTCATATATATTTGTGTTTTAATATAGTTATTGTACTGCATTGTTA
>JAWPHD010023143.1:0-22965 GCA_037043455.1 Cyrtodaria siliqua | reverse complement strand
CTGTATAACTATTCCTAAATATGCCAACATGCACTGTATATTATACTAAATATGCCAACATGCACTATACTATACTAAATATGCCAACAAGCACTGTATACTATACTAAATATGCCCAACATGCACTGTATACTATACTAAATATGCCAACATGCACTGTATACTATACTAAATATGCCAACATGCACTATACTATACTAAATATGCCAACATGCACTGTATACTACACTAAATATGCCAACATGCACAGTATACTATACTAAATATGCCAACATGCACTGTATACTATAATAAATATGCCAACATGCAATGTAACTATACTAAATATGCAAACATGCACTATACTATACTAAATATGTCAACAAGCACTGTATACTATACTAAATATGCCAACATGCACTTGTATACTATTCTAAATATGCCAACATGCACTGTATACTATACTAAATATGCCAACAAGCACTGTATACTATACTAAATATGACAACATGCACTGTATACTATACTAAATATGCCAACATGCACTGTATACTATACTAAATATGCCAACATGCACTGTACTATACTAAATATGCCAACATGCCACTGTATACTATACTAAATATGCCAACATGCACTGTATACTATTCTAAATATGCACAACATGCACTGTATATTATACTAAATATGCCAACATGCACTATACTATACTAAAATATGCCCAACAAGCACTGTATACTATACTAAATATGCCAACATGCACTGTATACTATACTAAATATGCCAACATGCACTGTATACTATACTAAATATGCCAACATGCACTATACTATACTAAATATGCCAACATGCACTGTATACTACACTAAATATGCCAACATGCACAGTATACTATACTAAATATGCCAACATGCACTGTATACTATAATAAATATGCCAACATGCAATGTACTATACTAAATATGCAAACATGCACTGTACTATACTAAATATGCCAACATGCACTGTATATTATACTAAATATGCCAACATGCACTGTATATTATACTAAATATGCCAACATGCACTATACTATACTAATTATGCCAACATGCACTGTATACTATATTAAATATGCCAACATGCACTGTACTGTACTAAATATGCCATCATGCACTGTACTATACTAAATATGCCAACATGCACTGTACTATACTAAATATGAAAACATTGCACTGTATACTATATTAAATATGTCAAAATGCACTGTTCACTATATTAAATATGCCCAACATGCACTGTATTCTATATTAAATATGCCAACATGCACTGTATACTATACTAAATATGCCAACATGCACTGTATACTATATTACATATGCCAACATGCACTGTACTATACTAATTATGCCAACATGCTCTGTATATTATACTAAATATGCCAACATGCACTATACTATACCTAATTATGCCAACATGCACTGAATACTATATTAAATATGCCAACATGCACTGTACTGTACTAAATATGCCCAACATGCACTGTACTATACTAAATATGCCAACATGCACTGTACTATACTAAATATGAAAACATGCACTGTATACTATATTAAATATGTCAAAATGCACTGTATACTATATTAAATATGCCAACATGCACTGTATACACTATATTAAATATGGCCCAACATGGCACTGTATACTATACTAAATATGCCAACATGCACTGTATACTATATTACATATGCCAACATGCACTGTAATATACTAAATTAGCCAACCATGCACTGTACTATTACTAAATTATGCCAACATGACACTGTACTATACTAAATATGCCAACATGGGACTGTACTATGACTAAATATGCCCAACATGCACTGTACTATACTAAATATGCCAACATGCACTGTACTATACTAAATATGCCAACATGCACTGTATACTATAACTAAATATGTCAACATGGACTGTACTATACTAAATATGCCAACATGCACTGTATACTATACTAAATAAGCCAACATGCGCTGTATACTATATTAAATATGCCAACATGCACTGTATACTATATTAAATATGCCAACATGCACTGTACTATACTAAATATGCCAACAGGCACTGTTACTATACTAAATATGCCAACATGCACTGTATACTATACTAAATATGCCAACATGGACTGTACTATACTAAATATGCCAACATGCACTGTATACTATACTAAATATGCCAACATGCGCTGTATACTATATTAAATATGGCCAACATGCACTGTATACTATATTAAATATGCCAACATGCACTGTACTAAACTAAATATGCCAACATGCACTGTACTATACTAAATATGCCAACATGCACAGTATACTATATTAAATATGCCAACATGCACTGTATACTATATTAAATATGCCAAACATGCACTGTATACTATACTAAATATGCCAACATGCACTGTACTATACTAAATATGCCAACATGCACTCTGTACTATACTAAATATGCTACCATGCACTGTACTATACTAAATATGCCAACATGCACTGTATACTATACTAAATAAACCCAACATGCCGCTGTATACTATATTAAATATGCCAACATGCACTGTATACTATATTAAATATGCCACAGTAACATGCACTGTTAACTAATACTAAATATGCCAACAGGCACTGTACTATACTAAATATGCCAACATGCACTGTATACTATACTAAATATGCCAACATGGACTGTACTATACTAAATATGCCACATGCACTGTATACTATACTAAATATGCCAACATGCGCTGTATACTATATTAAATATGCCAACATGCACTGTATACTATATTAAATATGCCAACATGCACACTGTACTAAACTAAATATGCACAACATGCACTGTAACTATACTAAAATATGCCAACATGCACAGTATACTATATTAAATATGCCAACATGCACTGTATACTATATTAAATATGCCAACATGCACTGTATACTATACTAAATATGCCAACATGCACTGTACTATACTAAATATGCCAACATGCACTGTACTATACTAAATATGCTAACATGCACTGTACTATACTAAATATGCCAACATGCACTAGTACTATACTAAATATGCCAACATGCACTGTACTATACTAAATATGCCAACATGCACTGTACTATACTAAATATGCCAACATGCACTGTACTATACTAAAATATGCCAACATGCACTGTACTATACTAAATATGGCCAACATGCACTGTACTATACTAAATATGCCAACATTGCACTGTACTATACTAAATATGCCAACATGCACTGTACTATACTAATATGCCAACATGCACTGTACTAAACTAAATATGCCAACATTGCACTGTACTATACTAAATATGCCAACATGCACAGTATACTATATTAAATATGCCAACATGCACTGTATACTATATTAAATATGCCAACATGCACTGTATACTATACTAAATATGCCAACATGCACTGTACTATACTAAATATGCCAACATGCACTGTACTATACTAAATATGCCAACATGCACTGTACTATACTAAATATGCCAACATGCACTGTACTATACTAAATTATGCCAACATGCACTGTACTATACTAAATATGCCAACATGCACTGTACTATACTAAATATGCCAACATTGCACTGTACTATACTAAATATGCCAACATGCACTGTACTATACTAAATATGCCAACATGCACTGTACTATACTAAATATGCCAACATGCACTGTACTATACTAAATATGCCAACATGCACTGTACTATACTAAATATGCCAACATGCACTGTACTATACTTAATATGCCAACATGCACTGTACTATACTAAATATGCCAACATGCACTGTTACTATACTAAATATGCCAACATGCACTGTACTATACTAAATATGCCAACATGCACTGTATACTATACTAAATATGCAAACATGCACTGTATACTATATTAAATATGCCAACATGCACTGTATACTATATTAAATACGCCAACATGCACTGTATACTATATTAAATATGCCAACATGCACTGTATACTATATTAAATATGCCAACATGCACTGTATACTATAGTAAAATATGCCAACATGCACTGTACTATACTAAATATGCCAACATGCACTGTACTATATTAAATATGCCAACATGCACTGTGTACTATTCTAAATATGCCAACATGCACTGTATACTATACTAAATATGTCAACATGCACTGTATTACTATACTAAATATGCCAACATGCACTGTTATACTATACTAAATATGCCAACATGCACTGTACTATACTAAATATGCCAACATGCACTGTACTATACTAAAATTAGCCAACATGCACTGTACTATACTAAATATGCCAACTTGAACTGTACAATACTAAATATGCCAACTTGAACTCTACTATACTAAATATGCCAACATGCACTATACTATACTAAATATGCCAACATGGACTCTACTATACTAAATATGCCAACATGCACTGTACTATACTAAATATGCCAACATGCACTGTACTATACTTAATATGCCAACATGCACCTGTACTATACTAAATATGCCAACATGCACTTGTACTATACTAAATATGCCAACATGCATTGTACTATACTAAATATGCCCAACATGCCACTGTATACTATACTAAATATGCAAACATGCACTGTATACTATATCAAATATGCCAACATGCACTGTACTATACTAAATAAGCCAACATGCACTGTATACTATATTAAATATGCCAACATGCACTGTATACTATATTAAATACGCCAACATGCACTGTATACTATATTAAATATGCCAACATGCACTGTATACTATATTAAATATGCCAACATGCACTGTATACTATAGTAAATATGCCAACATGCACTGTACTATACTAAATATGCCAACATGCACTGTACTATATTAAATATGCCAACATGCACTGTGTACTATTCTAAATATGCCCAACATGCACTGTATACTATACTAAATATGTCAACATGCACTGTATACTATACTAAATATGCCAACATGCACTGTATACTATACTAAATATGCCAACATGCACTGTACTATACTAAATATGCCAACATGCACTGTACTATACTAAATTAGCCAACATGCACTGTATTATACTAAATATGCCAACTTGAACTGTACAATACTAAATATGCCAACTTGAACTCTACTATACTAAATATGCCAACATGCACTATACTATACTAAATATGCCAACATGGACTGTACTATACTAAATATGCCAACATGCACTGTATACTATACTAAATATGCCAACATGCGCTGTATACTATATTAAATATGCCAACATGCACTGTATACTATATTAAAATATGCCAACATGCACTGTACTATACTAAATATGCCAACATGCACTGTATATTATACTAAATATGCCAACATGCACTATACTGTACTAATTATGTCCAACATGCACTGTATACTATATTAAATATGCCAACATGCACTGTACTGTACTAAATATGCCAACATGCACTGTACTATACTAAATATGCCAACATGCACTGTACTATATTAAATATGCCAACATGCACTGTGTACTATTCTAAATATGCCAACATGCACTGTATACTATACTAAATATGTCAACATGCACTGTATACTATACTAAATATGCCAAACATGCACTGTATACTATACTAAATATGCCAACATGCACTGTATACTATTCTAAATATGCCAACATGCACTGTACTGTATACTATACTAATTATGCCAACATGCACTGTACTTTACTAAATATGCCAACATGTACTGTTCTATACTAAATATGCCAACATGCACTATACTATACTAAATATGCCAACATGCACTGTATACTATACTAAATATGCCAACATGCACTGTATACTATATTAAATATGCCAACTATGCACTGTATACTATATTAAATATGCCAACATGCACTGTACTACACTAAATATGCCAACATGCACTGTATAATATACTAAATATGTCAACATGAACTGTATACTATACTAAATATGCCAACATGCACTGTATACTATACTAAATATGCCAACATGCACTGTATTACTATTCTAAATATGCCAACATGCACTGTATATTATACTAAATATGCCAACATGCACTATACTATTACTAAATATGCCAACATGCACTGTATACTATACTAAATATTGCCAACATGCACTGTATACTATACTAAATACGCCAACATGCACTGTATACTATACTAAATATGCCAACATGCACTATACTATACTAATATGCCAACATGCACTGTTATACTATAATAAATATGCCAACATGCACTGTACTATACCAAATATGCCAACATGCACTGTATACTATACTAAATATGCAAACATGCACTCTACTATACTAAATATGCCGACATGCACTGTACTATACTAATATGCCAACATGCACTGTATACTATTACTAAATATGCCAACATGCACTGTATACTATACTAAATATGCCAACATGCACTGTACTATACTAAATATGCCAGCATGCACTGTATACTATACTATATATGCCAACATGCACTGTATACTGTAATAAATATGCCAACATGCCACAGTGCCGTACTAAATATGCCAACATGCACTGTACTATACTAAATATGCCATCATGCACTGTATTATACTAAATATGCCAACATGCACGGTACTATACTAAATATGCCAACATGCACTGTATACTATACTAAATATGCCAACATGCACTGTATACTATACTAAATATGCCAACATGCACTGTACTATACTAAATATGCCAACATGCACTGTATACTATACTAAATATGCCAACATGCACTGTATACTATACTAAATATGCCAACATGCACTGTACTATACTAATTATGCCAACATGCACTGTATACTATACTAATTATGCCAACATGCACTGTATACTATAATAAATATGCCGACATGCACTGTATACTATACTAAATATGCCAACATGCACTGTACTATACTAAATATTTCAACATGCACTGTATACTATACTAAATATGCCAACATGCACTGTACTATACTAAATATGCCAACATGCACTGTATACTATACTAAATATGCAAACATGCACTCTACTATACTAAATATGCCAACATGCACTGTACTATACTAAATATGCCAACATGCACTGTATACTATACTAAATATGCCAACATGCACTGTATACTATACTAAATATGCCAACATGCACTGTACTATACTAAATATGCCAGCATGCACTGTATACTATACTATATATGCCAACATGCACTGTATACTATACTAAATATGCCCAACATGCACTGTATACCATACTAAATATGCCAACATGCACTGTATACATTATAAATAATAAATAAAAATATGCCCAACATGCACTGTATACTATATTAAATATGCCAACATGCACTGTACTATACTATATATGCCAACATGCACTGTATACTATATTAAATATGCCCAACATTGCATTGTTATACTTATATTAAATATGCCAACATGCACTCTATACTATATTAAATATGCCAACATGCACTCTATACTATATTAAATATGCCAACATGCACTGTATACTATACTAAATATGCCAACATGCACTGTACTATACTGTCACAAAATGTCCACGGGGTAGAGCGTACTGGTTCGCACATAGCTCTTGTAAGTTATCGGTTACACCCCCAAAATCTATTGTTCGAGTTGAAACACATTTCACCATATTCATGATCTATTCATGTAACACGTAAAAGCGTGCACATTTTAAGTGGCCGCCAGAGAGGGCCGTGTCATAAGTTCAGTTTTTGTGCTAATGCATGTAAACGTATAGGTATATTTTCCTTAAACGGCAAAATTGTATAAGGGGCCTCTCGTGTAGATTCAATACTGCAGATTTAGCCACGTTTGTCACGGACTGAACGGGGGAAATAATGATTTGGGCGTAATGTTTGCTATAAAACCCATTGTCTTCTAGCTCTCGCCGGGATCATCGATAGTACTTTGTTGGAACAGAGATTGGACGGCAAAATTCATAGGCAACATGTGGTTAGTAGTTTTATTAAACTTTTATCGTACATTTGTATTCAGTGAGCGGCGCCATCTTGTTTGGCGGTTACGACATCCGGTTAGCATTGATGTTTCTCAAACATAACTTTAGATTAGCATATGATTTTGAAGTTACTTTATTAGATGTAATTATTGTAATTGATCATTAATTGTAAAACAATATTAATTTGATAACAGTGGATAATAGGTGCATTAGTTAACGTTGGCGTATAACTCAATGATTGTAATACACGATTGTTAACATTGCGTGCATGCATAACTCAGTGAGTGTAATATATGAGTAATTTGATCATGTTTATATTACATGTATTAGGGGCATTGATTAACAGCGACGTACATAGCGTATACATGGCGTTGTAGAATATGTATACATTGCTACTCATCATTAATACAGCTTACATATATTGATTGAATAATGATTTGTTTGGGTAATGATAATTATGCAAGATTGTTATGTTTGTCAACCGACATCTAAAACGTATGTATAATTACAGCCTAAGCCATCCAGAGTTGGAAATAAGCCATCCAGGATATAAGCCATCCAGGGTTGGACTAAGCCATCCAGGATATAAGCCATCCAGGGTTGGAGTAAGCCATCTAAGTTTGGATATCCAGGAGTGGAGCTAAGCTTCCACGATTAACGTTTACGAGCGGTGGAGACGGTCCCCGTACCTGCACAGCCAGGTTTTACTAACGACAACCCCCGGGACACAAGGTGTGCCCGTTACCAATCCTCACTGGAGGTATATCACTCACAATCTCAGTGGAGGTTAACTACCATTGCATCGCGTCATCAACCCTTACAGCAGGCATTTGATGACAATCATCCATTGAATTCGCGCATCATCATCTTCATGAGCTCTCGCGCATCACAGTTATCGCGCTAGATCAACATTGTTATAGCTTTAACAACACTTTAGTGTCTTAGACATTCAGTATTTATAACAATACTAAGAACGTCTTAAACGTTCAGGAGAACATTCTTTTCATAGTTCATTTGTGTATTCGCTTGTTTTTTTAGATAATTGTATATATATTAAACATATTTTAAAAGTTGCATTAAACTTATGTAAATGCATTCACCGTCATTGATTATTTCCTGAGTTATCCCAACCACTAAGGTCATCCTGTGACAACTGGTTTTCAGAGTAGTGGGATTTTGGGCGACTACGGAGGGAAAGAATCAATAAGTGATCTTTATTATGATATACTAAATCTCTACTTATTATTTTAGAATTGTGTACCACCCTCTGATCCATCAAGGCGACTGTCGACGATCACGGCCACAGCTTGGAAGACAAGTCAAGACACGACAAGGGTAGGGTGAGTCCAAACTGTTCTTTTGTCCGTTCTTTCCTTGGCGCGAGGTCGCAGTGGTCTACACGAGTGGGTCTGAGGCACTTTTGCTCAATAATTTGGGTGTTTGTTTTACCTCCCTTGATATACACATAGTATCCAATTAGGTTGGCGAACAAGACGTTCTACTCATGTTGTGACACTCGAGTATACTTATATTAATGGGAGAAGTAAATATACATGTACATGTTATGCACATTTCTATGATTGTTTAAGGTTTATGTCCAATATCAAATTAAGATATTTTATGTAGTGTATATGTTTTGTGGAAGTTAGATACTATCTATACATAACCGTTAGTAGTTAGCGCTAGTACAAATGTGTATGTAACTTGTCCTATGATGATGCCTAGGTATTTACTGAGGACACAGTGACTTACCATTAGTAGTTAGGTGAGTCGAATTATTAGTGACGTGTGTATTGTAATTATTGTAGTTAGTAGTCCACAATGTCCATAGACATGACGTCCATAAAGGATCTTACGGAAATGGGTAAGGAGTTAGGTTATGCTGGAGAGGAGCTTAGAACCTTTGTTAAAGACGAACAGGCTAGGGAAAGGGAATTTAGACTGAAGGAAAGAGAATTAGCAAAGCAGGAAAGAGATGAAGAAAGTAGAATAGCTAAAGAGAAGCTAGAATTCGAAAGTAGATTAGCTAAAGAGAAGCTAGATGCTGATAAAGAGAAGCTAGAATTCGAAAGTAGATTAGCTAAAGAGAAGCTAGATGCTGATAAAGAGAAGTTAGAATTAGAAGGTAGATTAGCTAAAGAGAAGCGAGATGATGATAAAGAGAAGGTAGAATTAGAAAGTAGAATAGTAAGGGAGAAGCAAGAGTTAGAACATGAGAGGTTCGAAACAGATGGTAGACTAGCTAAGGCTAAGCTGATAATGGAAAGGGAGCAAAAAGAGTTTGAGCATAAGTTAGCTTTAGAGTTGGAAGCAGCTAAGACACATAGTAAGGAAAGTAAAACTGAAGGGAAAGATAGTTATTCTGGGAAGTTAAAAGGTTCGAAGTTACCATACTTTGATGCTGACAAAGATAACATGGACAGTTATTTGTTACGGTTCGAACGTTATGCTGAGTTACAGGAATGGACCAAAGATAAGTGGGCAGTTCATTTAAGTGCGTTATTGAGAGGCAAGGCCTCAGATGTATTTTTTAGATTACCTAGTGTAGATGCTCTTGACTATGACAAGTTAAAGGATGCTCTTTTAAAGAGATTTGAGTTAACTGAAGAAGGTTTTAGAAAGCGGTTTAGAGCTTGTCTGCCTGAGAAAGGCGAGTCATTTATTCAGTTTGTTAGTAGGTCTAGAAATTACTTAGATAGGTGGTTAGAGTTAGGGAAGGTAGCGCAGACTTATCAGAACCTCATATATTTCTTTCTGCGGGACCAGCTATTCAATGTTTGTAGTAGAGATCTGTTCTTATTTCTTAAAGAAAGAAAACTAACTAGTGTAAATGAAATGGCAACTCAAGCAGATCAGTTTGCCGAGGCTAGAGGTGGAGCTCATAATGTAGTGTCGAAAGACAGAACTTTTAGAGATAGGCAAGGGGACGATCATAAACAGAAAGGCCAGAGTGGAAACTATAGAGGTGGAGGTAGTTCGATGGGTTCTAGAGGAGGTAGCAATAGTGGTGACATAGGTAGACCTTTTATTCGTTGTCGTCACTGTAATGGGAATCATGCTTCACATGAGTGTAGTGAAAGTGTCCGCTGTCGTAGACAATTTTAGTGAAAATAGTAGAGTGGACAACAATGTAGGGAGTCAGAACCAAGGTTTTAACAACCCATGGAATTTCGGTAGAAGTAGAGGTGGTCAAAACCGAGGTAGAGGTAGGGGCAGAGGTAGTAATAGTCCGGTTATTAAAACCGAGAGTAGTAGCTGTTTTGTTAAAGGGGATGGTGTAATGGCGAAGATCGGAACATGTCTCTTTCCGTATGCAAATCTTCCAACGGCAGATGGTAGAGTGAATGGCACGGACGTAATTGTAATGAGGGATACAGGTTGTACAGGTGTGGTAGTTAGGCATAGTTTAGTTACGGATGACCAGTTGGTAGGTAAACAGTCACCGTGTATGTTGTTAAATAAGTCGGTAGAGCACGTGCCAATAGCGAGAATAGATGTAGAAACACCTTTCTTTAAAGGGACTACAGAGGCACTATGTATGGATGACCCGATGTATGATTTAACGATAGGGAACATAGATGGTTCAGCACTTCCGGTAATGTCCGATTTTAGAAGTAGCATAAGTAATGCCGTAGAGACTAGAGCGCAGGTTCAGAAGCAAGCTCAGGCTTATAGAAAATTAAAGGTTCCTATAGCCGTAGGTGACATATCTAAAGCGGAGTTTATAGAAGCACAAATTCAAGACGAGTCATTAGGTCCTTGTAAAGTGAAGGCCAAGGATGGTGTAGTGAAGAAGTGTAAAGGGTCCGGTAGTTGTAAGTTTGTACATAAGAATAGGTTATTGTACAGAGAATTTGAAGATAGTGGTAGTAGACAGTTTCACCAATTAGTGGTACCTACCCAGTATAGAACGACAGTGCTTAAGGTAGCTCATGAGTCGATTATGGGAGGTCATTTAGGCGTAAAGAAAACGTCAGATAGAGTATTGGCAGAATTTTATTGGCCAGGCGTTAAAGGAGATGTAACTAGGTATTGTAGGTCCTGCGATGTATGCCAAAGGACAGTACCAAAAGGTCGAGTGACCAAAGTACATTTAGGTCAGATGCCACTGATAGATACACCATTTAAGCGGGTAGCCGTAGACATAGTTGGACCAATTTTTCCAGTGTCGGATAGGAAAAATAGGTACATTTTAAACATGGTAGACTATGCAACTAGGTATCCGGAGGCAGTAGCATTGCCCTCAATTGAAACAGAGAGTAGCTGAGGCATTAGTTGATATGTTCAGTAGGCTAGGTGTACCCGAGGAAATGCTGACTGATTGTGGGTCACAGTTTACGTCAGAACTTATGGCTGAAGTAAGCAGGTTATTGTCTTTGCGTCAAATCATGACAACACCATATCACCCTATGAGTAACGGGTTAGTCGAACGATTTAACGGGACGGTAAAGCAAATGTTACGGCGTATGTGTACCGAGAGACCCAAAGATTGGGACAAGTATCTCAATGCTTTATTGTTTGCATTTAGAGAGGTTCCACAAGAGAGTTTAGGATTTTCTCCGTTTGAGTTATTGTACGGTAGGTCAGTTAGAGGTCCCACGAGGATTCTTAGAGAGATGTGGGCAGGTGAAGTAGATAGTGATGAGGTTAAGACTACATATCAGTATGTCTTAGATCTGAAGGAGAAACTAGAGGAGACTTGTAAGATAGCTCAAAGTCAGTTAGTTAAGGCAAGTACCAAGTATAAACGGTACTATGACCAGAAAGCTAGAGCTAGGAAGTTTAAGATAGATGACCAGGTGTTACTGTTACTCCCGACCGACAATAACAAGTTGTTATTACAATGGAAAGGTCCGTTTTACGTTAGAGGGATAGTGAACACTATGGATTACCGTATCGAGATAAACGGAAAGTTAAAGACCTTTCATGCGAATATGCTGAAAGAGTATATCAGTAGAACCGATAATGTGCAACAAGGGGTGTTAACCGTAGTTAATGTTGCAGTTATTGAGGATAGTGAGGAAGACAGTAGTGAGGACACTAGTCCCATGTATTTTCCCACTAGTGTAGGTAAAGAGAGAGCAGCCGATGTAGACATATCGGGCATGCTTAGTGTAGCAGAGAAACGAGAGGTAAGTCGTTTAGACTCTGAGTTTAGTACTTTTCGGTCCGATAAGTCGAGACCAACAGATGTAGTGCAGTGTAGCTTTAAGCACACGTTAGTAAATCCGATTAGGGAATCGAGAGACCCTACTCCATTTCGCAAACAGTATACTGGTAATGCGATGGATGCAATGTGTAAGGTTGGAGTTCTTGTAGTGGCAGGAAGTAGTGTTATTAGAAACAGTAGAGTCGAAGTAATAGACCGTGGAAAGGACAATATTGGGGCAGACTATTTAAGTCGCCGCACATAATGACCGGTTTAATACAATAGTGTATTGCAGTGTATTGTACAATAGTAGTATATGTTACGACAGGGTAGTACAATTGTAGAATAGTGTTGAAATTGTAATTACATATTATAGTTAGGTTATAACTGCAGTGGATGTTTTCCGGAAGACGGTCGTTGTACTGGCTGAAGGTTGCATCCCTCAGTAGTAATATTTAACATACTCAAGCGATTGCGCGATCATCTTGTACGTTTTGTCGCTCATTTGCTCCGAAGAATTAATAGTATCTTAACGTGTAAATATTAATTATCATTTTGTTGAATTTTAAAAGTGTAGCACTTTCTTTAAGTGGGGAGATGTTGTCACAAAATGTCACGGGTAGAGCGTACTGGTCGCACATAGCTCTTGTTAGTTATCGGTTACACCCAAATCTATTGTTCGAGTTGAAACAATTTCACCATATTCATGATCTATTCATGTAACACGTAAAAGCGTGCTCATTTTAAGTGGCCGCCAGAGAGGCCGTGTCATAAGTTTAGTTTTGTGCTAATGCATGTAAACGTATAGGTATATTTTCCTTAAACGGCAAAATTGTATAAGGGGCCTCTCGTGTAGATTCAATACTGCAGATTTAGCCACGTTTGTCACGGACTGAACGGGGGAAATAATGATTTGGGCGTAATGTTTGCTATAAAACCCATTGTCTTCTAGCTCTCGCCGGGATCATCGATAGTACTTTGTTGGAACAGAGATTGGACGGCAAAATTCATAGGCAACATGTGGTTAGTAGTTTTATTAAACTTTTATCGTACATTTTTATTCAGTGGGCGGCGCCATCTTGTTTGGCGGTTACGACATCCGGTTAGCATTGATGTTTCTCAAACATAACTTTAGACTAGCATATGATTTTGAAGTTACTTTATTAGATGTAATTATTGTAATTGATCATTAATTGTAAAACAATATTAATTTGATAACGGTGGGTAATAGGTGCATTAGTTAACGTTGGCGTATAACTCAGTGATTGTAATACACGATTGTTAACATTGCGTGCATGCATAACTCAGTGAGTGTAATATATGAGTAAATTGATCATGTTTATATTACATGTATTAGGGGCATTGATTAACAGCGACGTACAAAGCGTATACATGGCGTTGTAGAATATGTATACATTGCTACTCATCATTAATACAGCTTACATATATTGATTGAATAATGATTTGTTTGGGTAATGATAATTATGCAAGATTGTTATGTTTGTCAACCGACATCTAAAACGTATGTATAATTACAGCCTAAGCCATCCAGAGTTGGAAATAAGCCATCCAGGATATAAGCCATCCAGGGTTGGAGTAAGCCATCTAGGTTTGGATATCCAGGAGTGGAGCTAAGCTTCCACGATTAACGTTTACGAGCGGTGGAGACGGTCCCCGTACCTGCACAGCCAGGTTTTCCTAACGACAACCCCCGGGACACAAGGTAGGCCCGTTACCAATTCTCACTGGAGGAATATCACTCACAATCTCAGTGGAGGTTAACTACCATTGCATCGCGTCATCAACCCTTACAGAAGGCATTTGATGACAATCATCCATTGAATTCGCGCATCATCATCTTCATGAGCTCTCGCGCATCACAGTTATCGCGCAAGATCAACATTGTTATAGCTTTAACAACACTTTAGTGTCTTAGACATTCAGTATTTATAACAATACTAAGAACGTCTTAAACGTTCAGGAGAACATTCTTTTCATAGTTCATTTGTGTATTCGCTTGTTTTTTTAGATAATTGTATATATATTAAACATATTTTAAAAGTTGCATTAAACTTATGTAAATGCATTCACCGTCATTGATTCTTTCCTGAGTTAGCCCAACCACTAAAGTCATCCTGTGACAATATGCCAACATGCACTGTACTATATTAAATATGCCAACATACACTGTATACTGTACTAAATATGCCAATATGCACTGTATACTATACTAAATATGCCAACATGCACTATCCTTAATATGCCAACATGCACTGTACTATACTAAATATGCCAACATGCACTGTACTATACTAAATATGCCAACATGCACTGTACTATACTAAATATGCCAACATGCACTGTATACTATATTAAATATGCCAACATGGACTGTATACTATACTGAATATGCCAACATGCACTGTATACTATACTAAATATGCCAACATGCACTGTATACTATACAAAATATGTCAACATGCACTGTATACTATACTAAATATGCCAACATGCACTGTATACTATACTAAATATGCCAACATGCACTGTATACTATACTAAATATGCCAACATGCAATATACTATACTAAATATGCCAACATGCACTGTATACTATACTAAATATGCCAACATGCACTGTATACTATACTAAATATGCCAACATGCACTATACTATACTAAATATGCCAACATGCACTGTATACTATACTAAATATGCCAACATGCACAGTAAACTATACTAAATATGCCAACATGCACTGTATACTATAATAAATATGCCAACATGCAATGTACTATACTAAATATGCAAACATGCACTGTACTATACTAAATATGCCAACATGCACTGTATACTATACTAAATATGCCAACATGCACTGTATACTATATTAAATATGCCAGCATGCACTGTACCGTACTAAATATGCCAACATGCACTGTACTGTACTAAATATGCCAACATGCACTGTATACTATATTAAATATGCCAACATGGACTGTATACTATACTGAATATGCCAACATGCACTGTATACTATACTAAATATGCCAACATGCACTGTATACTATACAAAATATGTCAACATGCACTGTATACTATACTAAATATGCCAACATGCACTGTATACTATACTAAATATGCCAACATGCACTGTATACTATACTAAATATGCCAACATGCACTATACTATACTAAATATGCCAACATGCACTGTATACTATACTAAATACGCCAACAAGCACTGTATACTATACTAAATATGCCAACATGCACTATACTATACTAAATATGCCAACATGCACTGTATACTATACTAAATATGCCAACATGCACAGTAAAATATACTAAATATGCCAACATGCACCGTTTACTATAATAAATATGCCAACATGCAATGTACTATACTTAATATGCCAACATGCACTGTACTATACTAAATATGCCAACATGCACTGTATACTATACTAAATATGCCAACATGCACTGTATACTATATTAAATATGCCAGCATTCACTGTACCGTACTAAATATGCCAACATGCACTGTACTGTACTAAATATGCCATCATGCACTGTATTATACTAAATATGCCAACATGCACTGTACTATACTAAATATGCCAACATGCACTGTATACTATACTAAATATGCCAACATGCACTGTATACTATACTAAATATGCCAACATGCACTGTACTATACTAAATATGCCAACATGCACTGTATACTATACTAAATATGCCAACATGCACTGTATACTATACTAAATATGCCAACATGCACTTTATACTATACTAAATATGCCAACATGCACTATACTATACTAAATATGCCAACATGCACTGTATACTATAATAAATATGCCAACATGCACTGTACTATACTAAATATGCCAACATGCACTGTACTATACTAAATATGCCAACATGCACTGTACTATACTAAATATGCCAACATGCACTGTATACTATATTAAATATGCCAACATGCACTGCATACTATATTAAATATGCCAACATGCACTGTATACTATATTAAATATGCCAACATGCACTGTATACTATACTATATATGCCAACATGCACTGTATACTATATTAAATAAGCCAACATGCAATATACTATACTAAATATGCCAACATGCACTGTATACTATACTAAATATGCCAACATGCACTGTACTATACTAAATATGCCAACATGCACTGTATACTATATTAAATATGCCAACATGCACTGTATACTATACTAAATATGCCAACATGCACTGTATACTATACTAAATATGCCAACATGCACTATACTATACTAAATATGCCAACATGCACTGTATACTATAATAAATATGCCAAAATGCACTGTACTATACTAAATATGCCAACATGCACTGTACTATACTAAATATGCCAACATGCACTATACTATACTAAATATGCCAACATGCACTGTATACTATACTAAATATGCCAACATGCACTGTACTATACTAAATATGCCAACATGCACTGTACTATACTAAATATGCCAACATGCACTGTATACTATACTAAATATGCCAACATGCACTGTACTATACTAAATATGCCAACATGCACTGTATACTATACTAAATATGCCAACATGCACTGTATACTATACTAATTATGCCAACATGCACTGTATACTATATTAAATATGCCAACATGCACTGTACTATACTAAATATGCCAGCATGCACTGTACTATAATAAATATGCCAACATGCACTGTATACCATACTAAATATGCCAACATGCACTGTATACTATACTAAATATTCCAACATGCACTGTACTATACTAAAAATGCGAACATGCACTGTATACTATACTAAATATGCCAACATGCAATGTATACTATACTAAATATGCCAACATGCACTGTATACTATACTAAATATGCCAACATGCACTGTATACTATATTAAATATGCCAACATGCACTGTATACTATATTAAATATGCCAGCATGCACTGTACCGTACTAAATATGCCAACATGCACTGTACTGTACTAAATATGCCATCATGCACTGTATTATACTAAATATGCCAACATGCACTGTACTATACTAAATATGCCAACATGCACTCTACTATACTATATATGCCAACATGCACAGTACTATAATAAATATGCCAACATGCACTGTACTATACTAAATATGCCAACATGCACTGTATACTATACTTAATATGCCAACATGCAATGTATACTATACTAAATATGAAAACATGCACTGTATACTATATTAAATATGCCAACATGCACTGTATACTATATTAAATTTGCCAACATGCACTGTATACTAAACTAAATATGCCAACATGCACTGTATACTATATTAAATATGCCAACAGGCACTGTATACTATACAAAATATGCCAACATGCACAGTATACTATATTAAATATGCCAACATGCACTGTATACTATATCAAATATGCCAACATGCACTGTATACTATATCAAATATGCCAACATGCACTGAATACTATACTAAATATGCCAACATGCACTGTATGCTATACTAAATATGCCAACATGCACTTTATACTATACTAAATATGCCAACATGCACTGTATACTATATTAATATGCCAACATGAACTGTATACTATATTAAATATGCCAACATGCACTGTAAACTATTTTAAATATGCCAACATGCACTGTACTATACTTAATATGCCAACATGCACTGTACTATACTAATTATGCCAACATGCTCTGTACTATACTAAATATGCCAACATCCACTGTACTATACTAAATATGCCAACATGCACTGTATACTATACTAGTATGCCAACATGCACTGTACTATACTAAATATGCCAACATGCACTGTACTATACTAAATATGCCAACATGCACTGTATACTATATTAAATATGCCAACATGCACTGTATACTATACTAAATATGCCAACATGCACTGTATACTATACTAAATAAGCCAACATGCACTGTACTATACTAAATATGCAGACATGCACTGTATACTATATTAAATATGCCGACATTCACTGTACTATACTAAATATGCCAACATGCACTGTATACTATACTAGATATGCCAACATGTACTGTACTATACTAATTATGCCAACATGCACTGTATACTATACTAAATATGCCAACATGTTCTCTACTATACTAAATATGCCAACATGCACTATACTATACTAAATATACCAACATGCACTGTATACTATACTCAATATGCCAACATGCACTGTACTATACTAAATATGCCAACATGCACTGTACTATACTAAAGATGCCAACATGAACTGTACTATACTAAATATGCCAACATGCACTGTATTCTATACTAATTATGCCAACATGCACTGTATACTATACTAAATATGCCAACATGCACTGTACTATACTAAATATGCCAACATGCACTGTACTATACTAAATATGCCAACATGCACAGTATACTATACCAAATATGCCAACATGCACTGTATATTATACTAAATATGCCAACATGCACTGTACCATACTAAATATGCAGACATGCACTGTATACTATACTAAATATGCCAACATGCACTGTACTATACTAACTGTGCCAACATGCACTGTATACTATACTAAATATGCCAACATGCACTGTACTATACTAAATATGCCAACATGCACTGTATACTATACTAAATATGCCAACATGCACTGTACTATATTAAATATGCCAACATGCACTGTACTGTACTAAATATGCCAACCTGCACTTTACTATACTAAATATGACAACATGCACTGTACTATACTAAATATGCCAACATGCACTGTATACTATATTAAATATGCCAACATGCACTGTATATTATACTAAATATGCCAACATGCACTGTACTATACTAAATATGCAGACATGCACTGTATACTATACTAAATATGCCAACATGCACTGTACTATACTAAATATGCCAACATGCACTGTATACTATACTAAATATTCCAACATGCACTGTACTATACTAAATATGTCAACATGCAATGTATACTATACTAAATATGCCAATATGCACTATACTATACTAAATATGCCAACATGCACTGCACTATATTAAATATGCCAACATGCACTGTACTATAAAAAATATGCCAACATGCACTGTATTATACTAAATATGCCAAAATGCACTGTACTGTAATAAATATGCCAACATGCACTGTATACTAAACTAAATATGCCAACATGCACTGTATACTATACTAAATATGCCAACATGCACTGTACTATACTAAATATGCCAACATGCCAACATGCACTGTATACTATACTAAATATACCAACATGCACTGTTCTATACTAAATATGCCAACATGCACTGTATACTATACTAAATATGCCAACATGCACTGTACTATACTAAATATGCCAACATGCACTGTATACTATACTAAATATGCCAACATGCACTGTAGTATACTAAATATGCCAACATGCACTGTACTATACTAAATATGCCAACATGCACTGTATACTATACCAAATATGCCAACATGCACTGTATATTATACTAAATATGCCAACATGCACTGTACCATACTAAATATGCAGACATGCACTGTATACTATACTAAATATGCCAACATGCACTGTACTATACTAACTGTGCCAACATGCACTGTATACAATACTAAATTTGCCAACATGCACTGTACTATACTAAATATGCCAACATGCACTGTATACTATACTAAATATGCCAACATGCACTGTACTATATTAAATATGCCAACATGCAGTGTACTGTACTAAATATGCCAACCTGCACTTTACTATACTAAATATGACAACATGCACTGTACTATACTAAATATGCCAACATGCACTGTATACTATATTAAATATGCCAACATGCACTGTATACTATACTAAATATGGAAACATGCACGGTACTATACTAACTATGCCAACATGCACTGTATACTATACTAAATATGCCAACATGCACACTATACTATACTAAATATGCCAACATGCACTGTATACTATACTAAATATGCCAACATGCACTGTACTATACTAAATATGTCAACATGCAATGTATACTATACTAAATATGCCAACATGCACTGTACTATACTAAATATGCCAACATGCACTGTACTATACTAAATATGCCAACATGCACTGTATACTATATTAAATATGCCAACATGCACTGTACTATACTAAATATGCCAACATGCACTGTATACTATACTAAATATGCCAACATGCACTGTATACTATACTAAATATGCCAACACGCACTGTACTATATTAAATATGCCAACACGAACTGTACTATACTAAATATGCCAACATGCACTGTACTATACTAAATATGCCAACATGCACTGTACTATACTAAATATGCCAACATGCACTGTATACTATACTAAATATTCCAACATGCACTGTACTATACTAAATATGTCAACATGCAATGTATACTATACTTAATATGCCAATATGCACTGTACTATACTAAATATGCCAACATGCACTGTACTATACTAAATATGCCAACATGCACTGTATACTATATTAAATATGCCAACATGCACTGTACTATACTAAATATGCCAACATGCACTGTATACTATACTAAATATGCCAACATGCACTGTATACTATACTAAATATGCCAACACGCACTGTACTATATTAAATATGCTAACACGCACTGTACTATACTAAATATGCCAACATGCACTGTACTATACTAAATATGCCAACATGCACTGTACTATACTAATTATGCCAACATGCACTGTATACTACACTAAATATGCCAACATGCACTGTACTATACTAAATATGCCAACATGCACTGTACTATATTAAATATGCCAACATGCACTGTACCATACTAAATATGCCAACATGCACTGTACTATACTAAAGATGCCAACATGCACTGTATACTATATTATATATGCCAACATGCACTGTACTATACTAAATATGCCAACATGCACTGTACTATACTAAAGATGCCAACATGCGCTGTATACTATACTATATATGCCAACATGCACTGTATACTGTACTAAATATGCCAACATGCACTGTACTATACTAAATATGCCAACATGCAAACATGCACTGTATATTATACTAATTATGCCAACATGCACTCTTCTATACTAAATATGCCAACATGCACTGTATAGTATACTAAATATGCCAACATGCACTGTACTATACTAAATATGCCAACATGCACTGTACTATACTAAATATGCCAACATGCACTGTATACTATACTAAATATGCCAACATGCACTGTACTATACTAAATATGCCAACATGCACAGTATTATACTTAATATGCCAACATGCACTGTATACTGTACTAAATATGCCAAAATACACTGTATACTATACTAAATATGCCAACATGCACTGTACTATAATAAATATGCCAACATGCACTGTATACTATACTAAATATGCCAACATGCACTGTACTTTATTAAATATGCCAACATGCACTGTACTATACTAAATATGCCAACATGCACTGTACTATACTAAATATGCCAACATGCACTGTATACTATACTAAATATGCCTACATGCACTGTATACTATACTAAATATGCCAACATGCACTGTACTATACTAAATATGCCAACATGCACTGCACTATACTAAATATGCCAACATGCAGTGTATACTATACTAAATATGCCAACATGCACTGTACTATACTAAATATTCCAACATCCACTGTACTATACTAAATATGCCAACATC
>JAWPHD010023142.1:0-22966 GCA_037043455.1 Cyrtodaria siliqua | reverse complement strand
ACTCCGCGTAGACGAACTCGGCATTCGCCGAGTCGTCAATTATACAGGTAAATGACCTTTTTAGCGGACTTGAACGAACGACTAGCGTAACTTCGCGGCGATACTCCGCGTAGACGAACTCGGCATTCGCCGAGTCCAATTATTCAGGTAAATGACCTTTTTTATCGGACTTGAATATTTATGTCTGATACAATGATGAACGGCATTCGTACAGTAATGTACATCTGCATAGATCTACGTGTTTTATTTTTATGTTTGTTGTAAATGTACACTGTGTGTGAAAGTAATAAAGTTACCTTATAGTTGACGTTTGTGCTGCTGTACTCTCAAATGCAATTAAACACAAATGTCATGAGGACGAAATAAATATTTAGTTTTAATCTGTAACGGCAACCAATGCTAGCTTCCAAACACAAAACTTAAATACACACTCTATTTCTTAGCACACGTTGTCTTACACGTTGTCAAGCGCGTTGCCATGGTCAGGACTCTGAATCAGGCGTTTTCATGTGTATTGAGCAGAGTTACGATATTGTAAACATGTACTCTACATGTACATGTCGCAGTAACCCGGTTAGATCACGCTTCCATTACACTAGTATAGATAATTAGGGACGTGTCGTGGTATTCTCTTGGATAAATAAAAATGTTATGTAATATGTATACCGAGTAAAGTACAGTATATACATGTATGTAAATACATATTTCGTTTGCGTGCCTGATTGCCTTAGATGTTTTGTGGTATGAACCTAGGTAAGTGGATTTTAAGACCAACTTTATAAAAAATATTTGCTGATTTTGTCAAATACGAGCGTTGATCAACAAAAAAAGTTGATACTGGCCTTATAATTCCTTAATTACAAGTTATTTGAAAAAAAACACAACATATTATGAATTTAGTCTGTCCATTGACAATTTCCTTGACATATGAAAATGTTCAAAAAGTATGGCGTTTTTTTTTTATGAACAGCACCTGCCGCAATCCGTCGCACCAATAATAAAACATAATGAAATATTTAACACTGCAGTAGGCTATCTATTTATAAAAATGATGTAAAATTATCCTTTAACCTAGTAACCAGGGCATCCATTATTGTTAACGGAAGTTTGGTCGTAGAAACACTTAAAAAAGTATAAAAGTCGAACAGGAAAAGCAGCTTCCCCAGAATACAGTTAACTCTAAAACACGCAAAACGACACACATAAATGGAAATGTTAATAAGGAATATGACGTCAAACACACACAAAAAAAGGTTGACAATAGGACTGTCGTCTTCAAACGGTCAGTGGCAAAAAAAACTGGGGTTTAAACCAGGTTCTAGGGTGCACCAAACCTCACACACCCTACTGTCATCCCAAACTCGAAGCTAGTTTTGGGAGCATAACTCATTCCTTCTGATTCATATGGTGTAGTCTAGTCGATATATCGCAACATCTACATCATTCTTGGTTTGTGATCACTCAGTCACTTATTAACATCTGCTAACAAACACTAAACTATTGTGAATTAATAAGAAAAACACTAAACTATTGCATGTGAATTAATAAGAAACAAAAAACACAGTCCTCATGTTTTAATATACAAGCATGTTTTATTTGTGATATTGTGAATACTGTTACTAGTAACAATGACACTTAGAGCTACTAAACAAGGAAGATACTTGCTTCCTGGTTCAGTACGACGTCGACAAGAAGCACCAAATGCGCACGAGCGGCTTTTTCAGAACGTCGGAAAAGTTGACGTTTTGTACACATTTGTATGATATCCTGGGTTTTATTTTTGGATTTTAAGCCATTTTCATTACATATATTTTTCTTAATAACTGAGGAAGACTGTGTCCATAAAGTTATACCATGCAGCATCTTACGCGATTTAAAAAAGTAATTAAATTGGTCTAAAGACATCGCCCTGGCAAATTCCTCTATTCACGAATTAAATCGTAGTTTTAGTGGGAGGGTGACTTCTTTTTTTAATAGTGTCTACCTGCATCTATTGGTTCTTATCGATGTTTAATAATGATCTTACACGAGTGCCTGATTAATATTGAATTTATCAAACTAGTTGGATAAAATTATATGATGTGAGGCTATGCGAGAATTTTATCCAAATTGTTCAATAAATTCAATATACAGTGAAGAGAATCTCGTTGATTCCCGTAATCCATGATGTTTTTTTACAATTGTGACTACATGCATAATAAATCGTAGTTTTTGTCGGAGGGAGACTTCTTTTTTTAATAGTGTTTACCTGCATCTATTGGTTCTTATCGATGTTTAATAATGATCTTACACGAGTGCCTGATTAATATTGAATTTATCAAACGAGTTGGATAAAATTATATGATGTGAGGCTATGCGAGAATTTTATCCAAATTGTTCAATAAATTCAATATACAGTGAAGAGAATCTCGTTGATTCCCGTAATCCATGATGTTTTTTTACAATTGTGACTACATGCATCTATTGTTTGTTTTCCTTATCAATGTTTCATATATAATGATCTTACACGAGTGCCTGATTAATATTGAATTTATCGAACGACCGAGTTGGATACTGCGTCCATTAAGTTATACCAAGCAACATCTTACGCGATTTACATATTCCAAAAGTAATTAAATACGTCTAATGTCATCGCCCTGGCGAATTCCCTTATTCACAAATTTAACAAAAGTAAAACTGAAATAAGCCTGAATATTTTTACATGTAACTTGCAGTTGAATATGTCTATACACTTTTATCTAGACTGTGCTATACTTGAATATTAAATATAAAACGTGTGTATTGATCAATGCCATACTCATAGCGGGCACGCGGGTATACAATAGGAAATGAAATTAATCTGATTGCACTTGTTTTTCGTTATCTCCGGTACTATTCTGCACATAATCAACAGATACATGTACATGACATGATGTTCGAACTTGTGCACCGATATAAATCTATTTGCTGATCAAACTTTTACCTGAAAAGATAGTTGTAATATGTTTAGAAAGCAATATATTGCACTGAATTGCCAATTCCGATAACTACGTTAATTTCAAGGCTTTTGGTGAAATATAAATGGTTGGGCAATTTAAGTGTAAAACAGTTTACATTATCTAAATTACGTATTTTAATTGAATTTAATTGGAATATATATATAGTCCGTGCGACTATAAATTCCAATTCAATTAAACAGCAAGGTCATTTTAAAGGTTTACTCATCTTGTGCATGTAATTGGTAAACCTCTACTTGTTTTTATCAATATAATGTTGCTTCATAATTTGATTAATACTCCTCGTCACAATCAAGCATTTGTTGTGTGCGCGTGCCTATATGGATACTGCGTCTATTAAGTTATACCAAGCAACATCTTACGCGATTTACATATTCCAAAAGTAATTAAATACGTCTAAAGACATCGCCCTGGCGAATTCCCTTATTCACAAATTTAACAAAAGTAAAACTGAAATAAGCCTGAATATTTTTAGATGTAAATTGCAGTTGAATATATGTCTATACACGTTTATCTAGACTGTGCTATACTTGAATATTAAATATAAAACGTGTGTATTGATCTATGCCATACTCATAGCGAGCATGCGGGTATACAATAGGAAATGAAATTAATCTGATTGCACTTGTTTTTCGTTATCTCCGGTACTATTCTGCACATAATTCCGGTACTATTCTGCACATAATCAACAGATACATGTACATGACATGATGTACGAACTTGTGCACCGATATAAATCTATTTGCTGATCAAACTTTTACCTGAAAAGAAAGTTGTAATATGTTTAGAAAGCAATATATTGCACTGAAGTGTCAATTCCGATAACTACGTTAATTTCAAGGCTTTTGGTGAAATATAAATGGTTGGGCAATTTAAGTGTAAAACAGTTTACATTATCTAAATTACGTATTTTAATTGAATTAAATTGGAATATATATATACAGTCGGTGCGACTATAAATTCCAGTTTAATTCAATTAAACAGCAAGGTAATTTTAAAGGTTTACACATCTTGCGCATGTAATTGGTAGACCTCTACTTGTTTTTATCAATATAATGTTGCTTCATAATTTTGTTAATACTCCTCGTCACAATCAAGCATTTGTTGTGTGCGCGTGCCAATATTTATTACATTACATACATGTACATGGTGGTCCGTGATTGGAAATATTCTATTCGATTCTAAAAAAAAATGGCCGACGGCAAAGGAAAATTACAGTTAATTAAATTGTACGCCGAGATACGCGGCATCCTTCACGCCGAGGTACGCGGAGTTCACAGGTGTGCACTTTTGCTTAATTGGATTCAACGCGGAGTAACTCGGAGTGGTTATCACTCGGCAATAGCGTACTTTCGCCGCGTGAATTCGCCGAGTACAAACACTGACTCCGCGTAGATACGCGCCAAACTCGATACGACCAAACTCGGCGAATCGAGTGAAGTGTGTGTTTCGCGTGAGCTGTACTGTACCGGTAGTCATGTATTATAAACAAAATATCACTATCAGCAGGTATTTCGAATATTGCAACATATTCAAGTATCAAAGTTGTGTCAACAGGTTGTCAGTGTGTGACGACAGGTGTCTGCAATGTGGAAATTGATGAACCCAGTAACTTGAATGTTAACAACTTACACTCGAGATCAGTACCATACAGTTGATACATACAAACAGTATATAATGCTTAAAAATAAATGATTCATCATCAGAATACTTCATATAAGGCATATGCAACAGAATATATACTCATTTATACTCATTTACACTCACAGTTTAAACAATCAATCAAATTCAGTTAAAATACAGTTTGTTTGCAATCTAAACGGTGGGCGCCGCCATTTTGATATATATATGTTTTTACTTACGGTTCAGACCCCCGTACAGTTAAGTCATCATAATTTTACAGAAAACGGGTACTTATCATCGCAAATTGTGTCTGAATTTTTTAAATGTATATTAAACTTCAAAATGATATCAAACTTACTTGGGTACCTCTTCTCAAACAGAACAAAAAATAAAAATCAATTTTTATATGGCAGTTTTCTTCTACTTTCACACCTGTTTCTGGGTCAATCTGACGTGGTGCTCCGACATCTAGGGTCCGTGAATGCTGATTGGATGTCATTTTTAAATATCCAAGCAAAATAATGGGAATAATAGCCGTAATGGGAAACCCCATTTTCGCGCATTTTTGGGAACAGGAAATCGACATGGCTATTTAAAGACGACATAGATTACTAGTAGTTTCCCCCTAGTGGCATTGCTTTAAGACAGTTTGATAAGAACGTAAAATCTGCATCGTCGCCCTATATAATACTCCTGTTTTAGCCCCTAGGGAGTATATAGGAGAATGGGAGTGTTAGTTTGGCCGTTTGAAATGCGCGCAATGCATGTAATATCTACATTGAAAACGTGCACTGGAAAGAGCGTTTACTATTCCTCCATTTCATACTTTAACACACTTCCCCAAAAACATTACCGAGCCCCGTTTTTATATAGCACTTCGCCCCTCAAGAAAACCCACTTCCCGGGGAAACTTCCCCCAGTGGCATTGCTTTAAGACAGTTGGATAAGAACGTAAAATATGCATCGTCGCCCTATATAGTACTCCTATTTTAGCCCCTAGGGAGTATTAGAGATGGGCAAATCCTACACCGGTAATAGGCAAATGGGAGTATTAGTTCGGCCATTTCAAAAGCGCGCAATGCATGTAATATCGGCATTGAAAACGTGCACTGGAAAGAGCGTTTATTATTCCTCCAGGGATTGAAATTAACAGTCGACCAGTGGCCCATGGCGACCATATTTTCGTATGGACCACCTAAAAATTCTATATCGTCGCCCAGTCGGCGATCTCAAAATATAGGCAGCGAAAACGTAAAAATACGGCTGTAGAAATGTCCGACCGATAGCGAGAATCTGTGGTATAAACATTCCGTACGGTTCCCGGTATCGCCTTTTATTCTATACCTGTGCGCGCATCGGGGAACCAATAAAATGGCTGCGCGCAGTCAGATTTCCGATACTTTTTAAAGAGAGAAATGTGGCGTTTTATTGACGGGGCTAGCGAGCCCAAGAAGAAAAACTGTCGGACGATGACAAAAAGAAGTATTACGATGAATGCGATAAAACTAAACGTTTGAGAACTTTTATTTTACAATGGGCGAACGAGCGACCTTGGCTGAAAAACACGGATGATGGTATGAAATGTACGTACTGTTTGAAACACGAAGTTAAACGACAGTCACTCTTTGTACAAGAAACAAAATCTTATAAGCTCGAAACAATTAAAATTCATGAGCAGTACCAGTCGTTTATGAGATGCCAGGCTATTGCTGAAGCCAAAAGTAGTCCTGCTATTCTGTCCGAGGCGGCTAAACTTGTAAAGAAGCTAAATGATGAGAATTTTAAGAAAATGGAAATTTTATTTAGAACATCACATGCGTTGGCTATAAACAATCGTCCATTTAGCGATTTTACATGGATGTGTGAGCTTGACTCTGTGAAAGGTCTGCACATAGGTGAAACATACAGGAATATTCAGGCAACCACAAAAATGCTTTCAAAGGATGGATGTCCAGAGAAATACTATTCTTCTTCTGATGAAACAATACAATGACAGTGATGTAGACTCAGACATAGAGGAGGGTGTAGTTTTTTCTAATAGAATATGTGAGAAATTAGATCAAAACCTACATAGTCTTCCAAGTCGGAGTTGATCTGACTGATCAAAATTTGAAATGTTTCACTGTGTAAACAGAAATAAAATTTATAAGCACCAAACTTTCATGCTTACAGCTTGAAAAGAATAGTATTTCTCTGAATTAAGTTGTAATTCAATAATAATTTGTACAACTATATGTTCAAATAAAATAACTCAAAAATAGGCAGTCTTAAATTTATTTACGATATTTCACCAAGTGTCATAAACTAATGGTTATTGGTATCATTGAAATTGTTGGGCCATCAACATTTGGTCTGGGCCACCATGATTTAAAAGTTAGTGGTCCAGTTGGCCACCAAGCTAAAAATGTTAGTCGTTGTCCCTGTTCCTCCATTTCATACATTAACACACTTCCCCAAAAACATTACCGAGCCCCATTTTTTATATAGCACTTCGCCCCTCAAGAAAACCCACTTCCCGGAGAAACTTCCCCTAGTGGCATTGCTTTAACACAGTTTGATAAGAACGTAAAATCTGCATCGTCGCCCTATATAGTACTCCTGTTTTAGCCCCTAGGAAGTATTAGAGATGGGCAAATCCTACACCGCTAATAGGCGAATAGGAGTATTAGTTTGGCATTTCAAAAGCGCACAATGCATGTGAGATCGTGCACTGGAAAGAGCGATTTCTATTCCTCCATTTCATACATTAAGACACTTCCCCAAAAACATTACCGAGCCCCATTTTTATATAGCACTTCGCCCCAGAAGAAAACCCACTTCCCAGGGAAACTTCCCCCAGTGGCATTGCTTTAAGACAGTTGGATAAGGCCAAAAAAAAAAATACCTGTGTTTTCGGTGGCCCGACCGACACTATTTTTAAGGGTCCGACTCTAAAACTTTTTATGAAAAAAAAAAAAATAAAAAAAAATAAAATAAAAAAATAAATAAAATAATTGTTTATTTGTTCTGAACAATGATTTATCACAATATATCGAGGTAAACTTACATCACAGAGAAACTTTCAGCTGTATCATCAACTTGTATAGGGTTTATGTGATAAATACATGTAGAATCTCACAATATCTTGCTCCAAAAAAAAAAAAGAAGAAAATTCCTACCTACCGACCCTATTTCTTCAGAGCATGCAATAGGAAACACACCTATTTTTTTTTTTGGCCTAAGAACGTAAAATCTGCATCGTTGCCCTATATAGTACTCCTGTTTTAGCCCCTAGGGAGTATTAGAGATGGGCAAATCCTACATCGGTAATAGGAGAATGGGAGTATTAGTTCGGCCGTTTCAAAAGCGCGCAATGCATGTAATATCGGCATTGAAAACGTGCACTGGAAAGAGCGTTTACTATTCCTCCATTTCATACATTAAGACACTTCCCCAAAAACATTACCGAGCCCCATTTTTATGTAGCACTTTGCCCCAGAAGAAAACCCACTTCCCGGGGAAACTTTCCCCAGTGGCATTGCTTTAAGACAGTTGGATAAGAACGTAAAATCTGCATCGTCGCCCTATATAGTACTCCTGTTTTAGCCCCTAGGGAGTATAAGAGATGGGCAAATCCTACACCGGTGATAGGAGAATGGGAGTATTAGTTCGGCCGTTTCAAATGCTTACAATGCATACAGCGTTCGTCCGTATAAGCGTTTATTTATCCTCGCTGTATTGCACTAAGCATTTTAGCGAGCAGACCTCGGTTTAAAGTCTCATCCAAAGGACTGGTAAGGTAGGAAATACTCTTTTGAAAAATATCGATAATTAACCCAAATTCGGTCCTGGCTGGGATTGAACGCACGATCCCTGGGTTACTAAGCCGCGATGCTAACCATTATACCACGGCGCTACCTTACGTCACAGCATTAAGTTTATATATTTCAATTACGGAATTAATGCAATATTATAGAATATAAAAGAATAGAATAAATCAAGCATCTGACTGACTGAGATTTTGGAATAGCCTGGAATATGCGTAATGTAAGTTGATATTTTAACCTCAGAACTAATAGCCCCATTAGGTACTAAAACAGGATAATGCCAGCTTGGTCCTGAGGCTGAAGTCCTCAATACTCGAGGAAGGTCTGTGTGAATCCGTCTGTGTCACTGTGACTGTGAGTGTGACTGAGTAGTGTACCTATCATTGTGCACCTACCATTGTCTCCACTACCTTGGTCTAAGGGGAATTAGTCACATCACAGATCTAATAATTAAAATATATTAATATGTCTGTAGTCACATGTACAACTTACTACAAGATGACTGACAAATTTCCAACCGTAGGAGCAACATTTATGTTTAATTCACCACCCCATTGCATAATTATAGGGTAGATAGGGCAATAAAATATACCTTAAATCAAATCCAATATATAATATTTCCACCAGGTCGACCTGGGGGAATATGACGTTACCTGAAAAACGAATTTAATACATTCTTGTGAAGCAAAGATTCTCAAAGAAAGATACGCATGTCGTAGCGGAGACCGGATGTGACCTATTCATGATTTTCCGTTCCCAAAATGTTCAGATTTTACCTTATTTTCACTATGTGATAAAATTTGTGTCACTCGGTTTTTATCATTAGGTTCTATAGTAAAATAAAAATCTTTGGCAAAGTAAAGAGATTGTAACAGTAATGCAGTTTGATACCTCAGTTTACTCTCATCGATGTTATTATTCGAGTCTACGTTTGGAATTTCTTTTTTTTTGGTTGTTCATCGGGAGTAGTTTTGAAAAATGATGTCAATTTAACTTGTTGTGGGTCATTTTTTTTCGGTGGCATTTTTTGTTCATCATCCGGGATTTCCATACGAGCGAACACCAACAGTTAGTAAAATGCCGTTACTGATTGGATGACAAGTAGTTTTTACCCAATCAGAATAGGCATACTACATTGTAAAATTGAGTTCTACTTTATAAACCAGTGTCATGTTATATTAAATTATTTGTTCCCTTGTTATCGCCGCGCATCAAAAACAGTTATTTACAACCTGTCAAATTTTTGAGCAATGCGACCATGGGACGCACATGTTTAAGAATGATGTGTCCTCAGAAAAAATGTGCATCTAGGACGCGGGATGCAGAGCAAAATGAATCACTGTGATGCTGTGTCAAAATTATGAATAGTTCGTCAAAAATAGGTCACAGCGACCCGATATTGTTTACATGGTGTTGGATCCATATAATAAACATTCTTGTGGAGTTCGGTGAAAATCCTGAAAGTAACGAAGAAGATTTTAAGAAATGAAAAGCAGATGCACAAACTAACGGACGGACTAACGGACACACATAAACCCGGACAACATTGTGATCGCTATGTCGAGATCCATATATGGGCTCAACAGAAATGGTTATTTATTGTTTTGTATTTAAGCTTATCAACTTTTTTCATCATATCTTAGAATCTCCCAAAAAAAATCCTGAAAGTAACGAAGAAGATTTTAAGAAATGAAAAGCAGATGCACAAACTAACGGACGGACTAACGGACACACATAAACCCGGACAACATTGTGATCGCTATGTCGAGATCCATATATGGGCTCAACAGAAATGGTTATTTATTGTTTTGTATTTAAGCTTATCAGCTTTTTTCATCATATCTTAGAATCTCCCTAAAACATGTAAAAGAATTCAACGAAACATCTCATATGTACGCAATGTCAGAACTCATAGAGACGAGTGCCTGGCATAATTCTGTCTTGCAGTTAACCAGAATAATGCCCTTAAATTTAGTTCCCAATAAATAGACAAGGCCTTGAAAGTCTTGCATCTGCACCGTTAAGTGGTGCCTTTTGTTACATTTTATAAGAGCGCCCTCTTAGCAACTTGCGTAGCACCCGGAGCTACTATTAGAGGAAATGTGGTAAATCCAGCAAAACCTGATTATACCATATGCTCATAAGTTTATACTTTTATATTGATTTGAACGAAAACCAGACTGCATTGTCTGTCGTTTAATGTCATAAATCTAAATTATCTTTACAAAACTTGTCAAAATCACTCTACCCCATGTTCTGCAATGAAAAAAATACTTATCATGCGATCAGAATATTCATATTTGTCGGTGTTCCAGAAAATCTGTGTATATATAGATCTGCATATTGAAATACATAAAGGATTACATGGAAAACACAATAAACCAAAAATTGGGTATCAAAAGCATGTCAAGCGATAGAAATACTGTTTTACTGTAAAAGCAATTGTTAGGACTTAATGAATGAATGCAAACTGAAAGTTTTCAATTAGAAAATATTATTGTCATGCATATTGTGTAAACAGAAGACAAGTTGTAATATTCTTGCTCTTAATGTACCGTAGTATTTTCCATTTATAACAGTCTATTAAATCATTTTAGAATTAATTTATTATTAAAGTTTTATGTTTCTGGATTTCAAGAACCTCATTACTCAATGTTAAGTAAACCTCAATGTGTTCTGAGAATGAGTTTTAAATTTGCTGGTTTCATTGGTCCAGTTTTTATCACTGAACCAATCAGAATCATTCATTCATATTTTCATTTGGTTGTTTCTCTCATGACATCACTTTCTCGTATGATGACATCACATCCTGATATTATGACATGACGTCATGCAATTATGATGCAACTCAGTGTGTTCTGAGAACTGACTAAGCATTTAAATTGCTGTGAGAAACAGATTAAGACTGTTTATATCTCTCAATGAGTTTTGATTTTCTTGAAACAAAGAATCATAAAATTCTAAATATAGAATAATTCTAAAATGATTTAATAGACTGTTTTATGGGGAACCTTTCTTTGAGAAGGTAACTTTAGTATAGATAAACAGTTTACATGTCCAAAAAAATATAATGGCGTAAAATGTTCACGTGGTACAACCTAAAATACAGAAGTCAATATGGTACGGTATACTTGAGCATGGTTATTATTACAGGGCCGCCAGCCATCTGAGACTGAGCAGAGAGAAAAGCAACAACAGATCGAGGAAATGAAGAACAGTATTCTCAGTCAAGTACTCGATCAATCGGCAAGAACAAGATGTATGTTGCATAACTCAGAGTTTTTACACATTTCGTTGAATATCTAAGAGTATATATATATATATATTCTGATTCAAGAAGAAATGGTATATGACCTGCTGCACTGTACAGTAAATGGGCCAGTTGGGTTAGCAATAAAGTTCCTAAATTCCTTTTGGTTTCAATGTTCCTTTAAGGCTGGTTTTGTGGCCGAAATTCAGCCCCTTTTCTGAAATGCCAACAAGTATCCTACATTTTTTTTCCCAATTGGAAAGAAAATATTCCCAGCTGAAATAAATGTTTTCCCCCTTAAAAATATAATCGGAAAATAAACTTTCAAACATATTTTGTGACATGTCTTTAAAGCATGTATTTAATGTATTTAATATAGTTCATTGTCATTTATTTTAAAACCATATTGTCTTACAACATGTACAATTCGTATTGTTTGATTTTTCCCCATTTAGAAGTTTTCGATGAAAATTTCCCTTATAAAGGCCATAACTTCATTCCCAAAAGACACAAAATAGACACTGGGTTTGGATTTTTTTTTGTTGGTCAGGTCTTGGCAAAAGAAAGATAATGTTTGGTCTTAGTTTTATTTTAAGCTCTACTGGCTGAAGCCCGGTGAAAGCTTACCTGTTTGCTTGTCGCCCGTAAGCCCATTCTTGTTGACACTATAACTTTAGTAAATTGTATGGTTTGTTTCAATCCGATCTTGGACACGTTTGACAAGGAGTAAAATTAGAGAAAAAAAAAAGGTAAATGTCAGCTTATGGAGGCAATAACTTTAGTAAACAGGTTCAGATTTTCACCAATTTTGATACAAAGTTTTACTTTAATATTTGAAACAAACCATCATAATTGATAGGCTGTAAGTGATTACCATGCTATTTTGTCATTAGATGTATAACCTATTGTTTTTGTTACAGTGAACACAATAGCAGTGGCTAAGCCAGATAAAGCCAAAATGGTGGAGGCAATGTTGTGTCAGATGGCTCAGTCAGGCCAGATACAGGGCAAGGTGAGTCCACAGGAGTCATTCTAGGTCATGTCGATATTTACCATTTGCAAATATTGCTGTCTTGAAATATTTAATAGTGCAGAGGGCCCAGTTGTTCAAAGATCAGTTAACTTAATCAAGCGTTAAGTCAAAATCTCAAATCTCTCTGAATTTTGGATAAATGAATATTTCTGCCAGAAAATGAGCATGTGAAAACATTATGTTGAGAAGAAATGCAAATTAAAAACTGTTAGTAGTACAAAACATGTTTTTATGAGAAAATGTACTTTGAACATTTACACTAACCTAGGATAAGGCTAACTGATCTTTGAACAGCAATCTTGACAATGTTACAGACAAAAACACCATCCTCTGTATCTAAGAAGCACATCGGTATGTTTTTAGCTTTACTGGTCAAATGCCAGACAAGCTTATGCGATAGCGGGTTGTCTTTTGTTGTCTGTTATCCATCAGCTCTTTCATCATCAAGATAATGCCCATCCCCGTACTGCTTCCTTGACCATTATTGAATATACTTTATTCAGATCAGACAGTTTAGAACACAGCATCTAGTCTAGACTTTGCCCTATTAATTTTTCGGTATTTGTGTAAATAAAGCTGAAAAGTATCCGCTTTAAGTGATTTCATTAATGATTTCACTTTTAGCATAATAAATAATAATGAAAAATAGTTCTATTCTGATGTTCTGACATGAAAAATATTCACTGCTAGGTTAATACTAAGATTTGAACAATTTCAAAACATATACTCAACTTGAATAATTTGTTCAAAAGAATGCACAAACACACTTCTTTTCAAGATATTTCTAAAGATTTAGTAGTCAGTGGCTGTGATCAGTGAAGTCCAGTCATTTAGATGCATATCATTAGGAGAGTACTAGTCTATGGGAAGGAAGTAAATGCAATTTTGGAACTGTGGTGAACTGTACTCATGGTTTTGTTGATTTGAGCAAAGAAAATGAAATTAGTTGCTTTTTGTTTGATATTTTGTCTACAGAAAGGATCTACATTGTATATAATTATTGTTAATGATAATTGGCAATTAAAAGTTGTCTTCCATTTTCTTGAGAATCAGTGTTTCAACAAACTTCGTAAACAGCCATCCTAAATAGCTTACAAATAAATTATTACTACTGCAAAATAATATTTGGTTTGTATTGTAGAAAAAAGTGTTGTCTTTCATTTTCTTGTAAATCATTGTGTCTACAAACTTCACAAACAAACCATCTACATATATGTAGCTTACAAATAAACTATTATAAGCTAGTTAATTCAAGTATTGCCGTAAGCATCTGGAGGGTATTTCAGCCCCTCTTGTTGGTTGTTGGAAATACTTCAAATATTCACAATATTTACCTGCGTATTTAAAACACTCAAGCGTCACTGGTATCAACTTTTTAATTGAATGTAAAATAATTTATAACAAAAGCTGTAAAATTAAATTTATCACCAAGTTAAAATTAAACAATTTGATATTGCTGCCAATACATGTTATTTCACTGCATTAAATGTTTTAATATAATTTTACAGCTTAATGAGACACAGCTGAAAGGTCTTTTAGAAAAAGTTAGTGAGCGAACTCAAAAAACAACAACAGTGAAGGTAAGGTTTCACATTTTCTCAGGCTGCCGTTAACCAAATTTGTATGTTTCCCTTTAATACATACTCTTGCAATCTCAAATGCCCTGCCAAAGGTGAAGGATTTAGTATTTGTATTTTATTCATCTGTATGTTTCATGTCCGGTCTGGTCTGGTCTGGAGCTCTTGATAAGCATATTTTGGGGGTATTTCAGCATTACAATTTAGGAAATCAGCATTGAAAAAATAAATTGGGAGTAAAAATCAGCATTCAAAGATTTGAACCAATTAAAAGTACAGTAGATATAATATATATAGAGAATATTGTGTCAGTGCCTTTTACTATCAAGTTTATTAGGCGAGGCTTAGAAAAAGAAGAATAGCGAGGCTCTAGATTTGAACCAATTAAAAGTACAGTAGATATAATATATATAGAGAAAGAGCCCCGCCATTTTTCTTTTTCTAAGCCTCGCCTAATAAACTTGATAGTAAAAGGCACTGACATAATATTCTATTTATCATGTAGATTATCCACATTTTCTGTATTAATTACTATTATTACCTAATTCTCAGAATGTTACGCTTATCGAGGACGCCGCCATGTTGTTGTTTTTTGTTTGTTTTGGCGTCCGGCAACGTTACGTGCATGACGTCAGATAACGTTAAGTACAATAAACGCTGAGGGATTTCGCATTGATTTGCTTTATTGGTCGGTGTCTAATAAAGCAAAATTTATTAGGTCACCCCTTTATTAGGCAGAAAAGTGCATATGGGCATGATAAAAATTATACAATAGGCCAATGTTTGTGGGAACTTTATACATGGACACTAGAGGGTGTAGCGAAAAATTGAATGTCAGAACTATCTGTTAAGGGCTATTCCATTAAAACATACTTGGTACCCCTGGAAGGCACTTTTGCAATTGAACACCCACCCATAGATTTTAAAAGAACCCAATTTCGGAAAATAGGGTTCACCCATAGATGTTTATTGAACTGCATTCCTGGGGTCAAGGATATGTCTTAATGGAATAGTCAGAAGTTGGAATTGGGAAAAAAGCTTCTGTTACTACTTGTTTTACCAAAAATTTCGTTGCAAATCTTTGCCTCTCACTGCTGCTGGGTTCGAATCCCACTGGGAACTTGACTTGTAAGTGAGGGAGTGTAGATTCTTACGGATGGCGGGAGGTGTACAGTACTGGTTCTACCCAGGAACAGTAGGTGGTCTGCCCCCACCACCAAAAATCGACCGTCATATATAACCTTACATGTGTTGAAAATGGCGTAAAACACCATACAAACAAACAAAACCTAAAATTTATATGCTTCATGCTTCACTTTCAGTTTGACAGGCGAAGGGCTCACCTTGACAGTTCAGATGAGGACTGAAGTCAGATCCATCCATCTACCTACCTACCATTGTAATTTATATGTGTCCCACATGTGCTAGCTTGAGAATTAACAATAAAGAAAGTCGTAGGAATACTGGGTAAAGCAAGAATAGAACATCTTGAGAAATGAACAATAAAAAAAGTTGTAAGAATACCGAGTTAAGCAAGAGCAGAATGTTTGTATACACAAACTGTAAGAACAGTTTCATCAGTGTAATTGTCTGTTCTTCCGCAAATGATCTTTTCAGAATTTAAACCGTAATAACCCAAACAATTTTCTGGAATAAAGAATGATACAGTTTAACTATTACTTGTAACTATGATGCATACTAAGTGCTTTAAAATGCATAATGTGAGGCAGTCTGAGATCTACATTGTAAATTAGTACATCCGGCTGTAACAAATCTATATTTGCCATGTATTTTAATAACTGAAAAGTTTAAAAGTACATTCAAAGCATTAATTGCTATGAGATGAATATTACTATATATTGACACGGACAGTTTGTGTACGGCTTCCACATGGACTGTGTGTACGGCTTCCACATGGACAGTTTGTGTCTGGCTCCCACAAGGACAATTTATGTCTGGTGTTCACTTCTAGTTTGATTTAAAACCTCTACTATAGATTGATTAAACTGTATAATGTTTGAAACAAAATGTTATTATTTCCCCTTTCATGCTATATGCAATTATATTGGTGTCTCAGATGATAAAAAAATGTCAAAGTTCAAGGTCAACCTTGTTCTTGAAATGAAAAAAAAAAGGAAATAAGATTTTTTAAGCTTGAAGATATTGAAACTGTTGTTTTGACAGTATATGAACATTTCTTAGTTAAATATACAGACTATTAATAAAATGAAATAAAAATTCTAAACAGTTTGTATTTATAGCCCCTATTTTACTTATATTAAAGGGACACACGGCAATCTTGAAGGGTTTGAAATGGGTGTCTCAATTTATATATCCAGTATCATTTTTACTTTTACCATGGTTACATTTAAATAAATTAAAATTTTAAGTATTCACTATTTTGTCTTATTATACTGTAAGTTTTAATATATTATTGGTGCAATATTTCAAAAATTAATAATATGCAAAAACAAATGGCTTAATACAATTCTTATAATTAACATTAATGATTGAACAAATGCAATTTATGTAGAAAAACTAACGGGACGCCGCTAGTTTTAAAAATCGAGATTGCCATGTGTCCCTTTAACATTGAACATTATTCCCACATACTAAATCTTCAGAAATAACCTTGGTTGTGTGTTTTTGCATTTTGTTAAACTTATTTATTTTACAGCGATTGTAACGAAAGCTCTCTGAACTTATTTTAATCACTCTCGATATCTTCCTGGGTAGAACCGGTACTATTAAAGCAAATGCAGATAAAGTGTCTTGCTCAGGGACACAACACATGGTCATGTCGGGGATCAAACCCACAACTTTTTGATCCTGGGTCCAAAGCTGTACCACTAGACCACAGCACTCCATGAATTTTGTTGGAAGATGATATTCAATTTGAGCGTATTTTCACAAATTTGGATGTTTTAGAGCTCTACTACTATCCTTAGCTATACTTTTTGTCAACGATTTTTGAGAACAAACAATTATCAAACAGTGCAAGGTGTGACACATTCAAGAAAAGTTGTCATCACATTAGTAGTAGTACATTTTACCTCCGTGCTTGTTTCACATTGAAATAAATTATTATGTAAAGAATTAATTATGCATTCGTAGAATGAATTTTTAATTGTTTTGTACAAATAATACTTTGTAGCAATGTTTTTTGTCACTTTTCTAAATAAATAAATTATAAACTGCATCCTGCCTTAAAATGTATTCTCATGTAGCCAGCTGACCAATACATGCCCTCCTGGCGTCATGTAGCCAGCTGACCAATACATGCCATCCTGGCCTGATTTAGCCAGCTGACCAATACATGCCCTCCTGGCCTCATGTAGCCAGCGGACCAATACATGCCCTCCTGGCCTCATGTAGCCAGCTGACCAATACATACCCTCCTGGCCTCATGTAGCCAGCTGACCAATACATGCCCTCCTGGCCTCATGTAGCCAGCTGACCAATACCTGGCCTCATGTAGCCAGCTGACCAATACATGCCCTCCTGGCCTCATGTAGCCAGCTGACCAATACATGCCCTCCTGGCCTCATGTAGCCAGCTGACCAATACATGCCCTCCTGGCCTCATGTAGCCAGCTGACCAATACATGCCCTCCTGGCCTCCTGTAGCCAGCTGACCAATACAGTTTAAGTTTATATCTCAAGTCTCGAGACATTTCTTTGAAACTTGGTATGGACATTTGCTGGGGGCCTGGACTAGCTACTAGTCTGAAATATTGTTAGCTATACTGGCCATAGGTGATTACGATGGATGACAGATGACGGACACAAGCTCTACTGGCCTATGGCAAGTTTTACATTCATAAATCACAAGATATTAATAGAATTCTTTCTCTGGATTAATTATGGTAGAACTTTGACCCAAACTAGTCCGGTTGGACCAATAGTTGTTTGTTATCTAGGTAAAATGCTACTGCTGGCCAAAGGCGATGACGACGGACGACAGATGACGGACACTTCGCCATAAGCTCTGCTGGCATCATTGTTATCTAGGTAAAATCTACTGCCTAGTTGAATCTTAATAGATATTTATTCTTACTATCAAATAGATTCCTTTGTTTTTTTACCGTGATTGGAGGATATACTCCGATACACAGGCCAACCAGTTACAGTCCCCATTCGACCGACAAGGCTAAGGATATGGTCTTAGGACGACACACCGAAGTAATCCAGTAATCCGTGATCTCTGGGCCATGAACAATGTAGTCATCTCTATTTCTTATTTTATTCATTGTCCATGTAACAAAAATGCAACTTTTCGTTTGCCTTTTGGCAGTGAAAACCTATTACCGGTATTATTTTGTCAAAAGCAAAGGTAATACATTGTGGTGCTAGAACAGAACGCTACGGCTGTAGTAGAGTGTTGATTTTCACTTTCAGGTGATCGTGGGCGAGAAGATGGCCATTAAGGAAGTATCGGTATGAAGTTTATTTGCGCATTCATCACGGTTATGGCATTCTTTTGGCAAATAGCTTACAGTTGGGCATTCATGTCCACTTCATGTTAACTGTAGAGTGCTTCAAAGTCATTGACCGCTTAACAGGGTTCCCACAGGTCCTTGAAATCCTTGAATTTGAGAAAAAAAAAGCATGGCCTGGAAAGAGCTTGAAAATCTGATACAGTACTTGAAAGTCCTTAAATTCTGGATTTTTACTGTTCATCCTAAAAATGGATATTGGTTGTGCGTTCCTAGAATATTTGTTGTTGTTTCCAGATAGAATAAACCATGTCGCTTGCCCGAATATTAGTCCTTGAATTTTGGAAAAAAGGTCGTTGAAAGTCCTTGAATTTGGCCTTCCAATAAGGGTGGGAACCCTGTCTTAAGTCCATTACTCCGATACTAAATATCATACAGCTTTCAAACTTCATACACATCTACTTGACATTAATACGATCCGACCAAAAGCAGGTCACAATAAATGGCCATCACCTACATGTACTTCGTTTGCACTTCAGTAATTATATAACTCGGATATCAAGTCAAACAGTTTAACCTCAGAATAAATCTGTACGAATGACCTTCACCTACTTTTCACATTTTGTTTATTTACAATAACGTCTTACATTCAAGCTTTTGATCAAGTCCATCATTCGAATACCAAAATGTTGACAGCTTTTAAGCGCATACAGATTTACATCGTATCTACATGACAGCAACAGTTCCTACCATCAGTAGGTCAATATAAATGACCTTGACCTCTTTGTCATTTAGTCCATTTCTCCCACAATAACTGCCATACTGCTTCAAAGTGTAAAACACTGAATTTCAAGATTTGGATGATGTGATGGCTTATTTTATTTAGAAATGTCTCGTCTGCTGTAGCTGTATAAATGGACTTTCCTATGGACCAATTTATTAGTCCCCACCGGAGGGGACTATAGGTTTACCTCCCGTCAGTCCGTCCGGAAAACTGGATCCTGCGATAACTTAAAAAGTATAAAAGATATTTTCATGAAACTTTTTACATATGGTAGAGTATGCATGATAGGAGATTATGCACGTTATTTAAATTTGTTGATATGGCCAGAATTGTGGAGTTATATTTTAATACATGACTTGAAATTGATATTAAAATTTGTAATATGTTTGTAAACTTACTGGATTAAAAAAAAGAAAAAAAAAAGAGGTATATCTTCTTTTTTTTACAAATTTGTAAGGAAGATTATGTACTCAAACTTGTTTTGTTATGGTTGAGAAATGTAGCATGCCTTTGCTATTTTTCTAAATCATAGCCTTTTGATTGGTCTAGGTCTGGTCCAACAAAAAATATTTACTGTCAAACATCTGACGGGTAGGGGACATCATGTATTGCCATGCAATACTGAAGTATCTTGTTTCACATAAAACACAAAAACAACACCGAGTTAAATTGTATCAAACTTTTTGAATATACAGGGCACAATTTCTGCCATATGAGTATTCTTTCTGGTATAATGTTCACATCAATAGTGTTGAATTACTGTCATGGTTGACATTGTCCATGCGGGAGTCATGCCTAAAATATGCATTTGGTTGAAAATTTCACCATGTTGGATCCTTTTCTTTTTTTTGAAGATGGCGGACCAGTAGTCCTTAAAATCGGAGGAATTGACCATTAAAACAAACAAAACCGGTAGTCGTAAGTCATTACGGAATAAATTATTTTGTGTAAAGCCACACCCCCTACCACCCGAGGTAGTGAACGTGTGCTCGGACGGATGGAAAAAGAAGCAAGAATTTGAATGGGGAGCATAAAAATAATTCAAATAAGAACCCGTGTCTACATAAATTTATTATCAAAAGTATATATTAGGTATACAGTAATGAGGAAGGGTATTTTGAATAAAAATGGGATCATACATGGGTATCCTATGCAAGCAGTGAACATTAGTACCGGCACCTGAAACTCATTCAATCAGCCCCAGATCATATATACCAATTTCTCTGGTATTGAATAGATAATTGGTTCATATTTAGTGATTCTGAAGAGAGTTCTAAATATTCAATGCCTTTATTGAAGGTTCTTATAGGGGTCTGATTTGAGGTCTGGGCTGATTCTAGGAGTTCAGATACATGTGGACATTATGGAATGTGAACATGTAAAATTTAGTATGACTTATGTAATAAATCTTGACAACTAGGCAACATATGATTTTCGAATATTCAAACTTTGAATTTTGGTTCACAGTTTTACTTATTTTAAAGGGACACATGGCAATCTTGAGTTTTATTCAAACATTAAAATTTGCTCACCAATTTAGTTATCCTGCGTCATTTTGACTTTAAAACTGCTTGCATATGATTAAATAAAAAATTGAGATATCAATTTTCTTCAATATTTCACGAAATTTTTAAACATATTATTGATGCACTATTATAAAAATTTAGTAATATGTAAAAATAATTTGCTTTGAACTATTCTAACAATTACTATTAATAATTGAACAAATGCAAGTGAAGAGAAAAACTAACGGGACGCCGTGAGTTTTTAAAAAATGAAGATTGCCGTGTGTCCCTTTAAATAATGTTTACCCTACCTTTTAAACCAATCAGATGGTTCAAAATTTCAAATACTTCCTACATTTATTCATCCTGTATTTTTCAAGAATCACTTTATCATGAAGAGTCTAATTTATAAATAAAACAAATAAAACTCAACAGAACAACGTGTGTGTAAACACTAAGTCAGATAGAGGCTATTAAGAGAACTCTTTACCATTAAAGGGACAAACGGCAATCTTGATTTGTTTAAAACTCACGGCAGCTTTTCTACATAACTTGCATATTTGCAATCACTGATATTAATTATAAGAATAGTTGAAAGCAAGTTGTTTTTACATATTACTAAATATTGATTATATTGCACAAGGGCCAATATGAACATCAATTTTCGTCCAATATTGCATCAATAATATATTTACAAATTTGGTAGAGTAACGAGGAAATTTAAATTGAAATCTCAAATTATTATTTAATTATATGCAAGCAGTTTTAAGGTCAAAATGATACTTTGAGACACTGATTTCAATTAAGGATAAAACAGATTTCCATGTATCCCTTTAAGAAACTCCTGTAGGTCTCTATGCTCCTTCCTAATCCCTTTCCTTTTCTGTTTCTTAATGGTGAATATTTCTCTTCATAGCCTCTATCCTATAGTATGATTTATAGAGAAACTTAGATACCGATATTAATTGGTAGAACTCCATATCTTCAAACAAAACTGATGTGTTAAGATAGGTGACAGTTAAAGCGTCACATTCCTACAAGTGCATGGCATATATAAATAAATGCTCTTAAAACTCCACAACATGTTTTCCTTGTTTGTTTACTTATTATATGGCTTATACCCCAATAAGTTTGAGCAATATATCTGACAGAAAAAGTATGTAACAAATGTATAAGATACAGAAGAACAAGTCGTACATGGACATGAAATTGCATATTACTAATAAAATGTATCAAAAATACACCTTTAAAATTATGAAAATAAATATATACATATTTATCACATAACATGGTTTCTGGGAGTGCAATAAAGCCATGACTTATTTCTCGTAATACAATAGTGTATTACACGGGTGCAAACAAGGACCGAATCACTGTGTTTGTGTACAGTATAACATGTAATCCCAATTCTTTGCATGGCATATCATACAATACGGTCAGACACCTTAAATATTGATCATTATTTGAAATCTTACTTCGTAAAATGCATGTTAGCAACATTAAATTTGGCTTAAGGTGTTGCATTATTTGTAGGGCGAACGCATTTACAGGCGCGTAACATAGCGACGTCATGCAAACAACGTCTGGATTTCTCTTACAAATTGCCGCCATATATAGGCTAAATTGACAACATTAAAGTGAAACTATCATGTCATAGGTGTTATGTGATAAACAGAGTCTTACATTCGTGACTGTGTATACGTATTATTGACTTTAATAAACTCGTTGGATAAAAAGATAGGGTACTCGGCACAGCCTCGTATCACATCATTTTATCCAACTCGTTTATTAAAATCAATAATACACAGTCGCTGAATGTAAGTTAGTGTAAGATCCTCTATATAATATATATATATACATATACCCAGTATTTCAGATAACTGGATCACTGAGGCTACTGGAACGGTAGGTTTGGTAACATTTTACCAAACATATATAACAGAAATGACCCATCATA
>JAWPHD010023141.1:0-22969 GCA_037043455.1 Cyrtodaria siliqua | reverse complement strand
ACTGGAATAGCTCAATATTTCAAAGAGGAACTTCAACATTTATTAATTTCTTGTTACAAAGTGTACTGTGATTAAAACGTCTACAACATCACAGTTGTGTCCTTTCTCTAACTGCAATATTTATTTTACATAACATCTTGTGATTTCTTTGGAATAGTATGTAGAATTACTTGTGCAGTATATAATATATAGCGGAAATTCTCGACTTGCCTTTTTCACTTCATTGTACATGTACATCCGTGTGACTTGCTACACCGTTGTGCATGGTAACAATATTGTTTCGTTCGTGCCGTTTTTAGTGCATAATCTCTTCCTTATCACATACGTTGTAAAAACCCTCAACCTTATTGCAGAGAACAATATACAGCTGTCGGTGTGTTGGTATTTAAAGCTACAGTCTCTATTTGAACTGGTAATAACGCACGAATATGAACGAGTCACGTGTAAAGTAGTTTCAAATCGACGAACACTAAAATATAATGTATATAATGCAGAATTCGATGAGTAAAATATCACATTTTTATTTAGCCTTCGTACAGGTTACATCGATAAATATACGGTTTCAGAATATGTGAAAAACAATTATTTGCCCTGAACGGGATATGAACCACTGCCGTTGCGCTTTTAAGTTTTGATGGCCGTACGTTTAAACTCTAGACCACGGCTATTTATTGGTAAGTTCTAACATTATTAACACTAAATGGGCATTACGTAATAATTAGCGCACACACAAACTCATCAAGCGTTAAATAACAAGTCGAGATATGGTTGTTTTGAGGTGGAATATTAGTTTCATATTGATAACATATAGTATTACACCCGTCAAAGTTAATTTACACGTCCGACAAGATGGACTATATATTTATGGATTCATCTTGAGTTGCGTTCAAATATGTTATGTTATTTTGCCTCATAATAAATGGTAGTTAGTATACATTTTCTCAAAAAGCGTTATAGCGCACTGAATAGAGCACCTGACGTGAAATCAGATGGTCGTGTATTCAAGTCCCGTAAGAGGCTAGAGTCTTTTTTCTTCTGTAAATCATAATGTTACCTGTGTACAGTTACGACGTGCACTGGTCGATGTCTATACAATAAATGATGTCCTGCATTATATTTGCTCGCTTAAATACACGATTTCGACATGAGCTGGTGAACATCAAGTTACACATAAAGACACTCCTACAAAGAAGAAATCGATTGATATAGAGACTCGGTAGCTTTAAGACACAAAATCAATATTGTCATAAAGACACGACTAATGTGAGTAATACGCACGCCAGGTGGCTCAGAATTTTACTGTATAGGTTTACATACTCTAAAGATGTATCCGCTGAGTTCCATTGCTGTCTGACCGTGTTTAACAGTATGAACAAATTACAAACCTCATACTATGAAAACTTAATGCTTCACGAAAATAAACATCTCTGCTATAGAAATCAACAAGAAAAAATGGTGTTTTGTCATTTTAATCAGAAAGCGCTTTTACGCGTTACGTGATAGCCTTAATTTCATTAATCGATGGGAAAGCCTATATTAGCAGGATCTTATAACGGATATTTCGACAATAACAATAAGTATAAAAGTCGAACATGAAATGCAGCTTTCACAGAACACAGTAAATCCCAGAACACGCAAAAGGACAAACATGAATGGCAAAAATTAAAGGCATATGACGTCACAAACACGAACAAGGATTGACAATAAGGCTACCGCCTTGGAACGGTCAGTGACAAGAAAAAGAGCGCTGTGGGGTTAAACCGGATTCTAGGTTGCACGAAACCTCACAAACACGTTTAAAAACATGTTTCACTGAAAAAATACGATAACCTGTTTAAATTTACCTATTTAACCTTTTCATTTTACAATATGCAAACTTTTAAAGCAAAATTGAGGTTTTATTTCATACCCCAGCCAACCCCGTTTTCTTTTCTTGGAGAAGGCGTTGGATAGGGTATGAAAGCTAATACTCGGACCTCGTCATGAGCAAGATAACATACACTGGGACAAATGTCAACATTTGATCAGCCTCGCAATCATTCATACCTAACTACATTCAAATCTAAAACTGATGTGATGTATTCAAGGTATAAAGTACATGTCGAGAATACATTGAAGCCCGAACCTAACTTCAAATTGCACTAAAAATAAATAAATAATAAAAAAGGACAGTGATCGTTTTATCGTAATTAAACCTATACCATTTTGAACTCCGTGGGAATTGCATAGATGACAACGATTTAATCTAAGTTTGGTTCAGTTGGTTAGATATTTTACTCATATTGTATATGAATCCACGAAATACAACATAACAGTGCTCAAGTAACATCAACAAAATAATTAAATTCAACTCTTGTTTTCTAAATTCTTACCCGATATGTTTCCTAAGAAAGTGTATTCATTAATATGTATTGTGTGTGTGGGGCTAAACATAACTTTAAAAAAAACGCTATCGGAAATGACCAATTACAACGAGAATATGTGTAATTGTCTGCGTAGAAAGACGTTCGTTTATACATGTATTTTATTCCGATCTTTGAAATGATGCACGCCGGCACGTATTATATGAATGAAATACAGTTTAAACTATATAGCTATTCCTTATTTCCACACATATTCAAAGGCCATTATAATCTCAGAAAAGATGCGAGACATTTGTGATGGCGTCGATGACACAAAATCAATATTGTCATAAAAAAGATTTGTCTGCGATGTTTGTGAAACATCACATGTAAGAAATTGGATAGAGTTTGTTCCGAATATTTGTTAAAATGTCATAAGTATTATTCAGATAAATCGGAACAAATATTCTGAGAATCGGGAATTCCCCTTTTCTCTCAAAAAAATACTTATTTACTTATATTGCCTATTTATTCTATCTTGTTTGTTAGAGAATACGACGTGACGGGGATATCTTTATTTGCACTATCCCGTTTATTGTGATGACAATAGGGCAAACGTGAGGTTTGGTACACCCTAGAACCTGATTTAAATCACCAGTGGCCTTATCTGACACTGACCGTTACAAGACGGTAGCCCTATTGTTAACCGTTTTATGTTTGTGATGTCATAGTTTGCCTTTTAATCATCGTTGTAGTTGTTTTTGTTTTCCGTGAGTTTTTGTGGTTGACTGTCGTCCCTGTACATTTTCTGTGAGACTTTTATTGAAGATTTTGAACAGACTTTCTGAAATATCGTATCTGCCATACAGTTTATACGCAAATCACCATTTGCGTTGACAATGTCAGCATTAATATGACGCCATTGTGTAGCATCTGATGGAAACGGCAGTGTATGTAATATCAATGATAGGCAAGATTACATGTATCCGATTCAGATTGTGGAACTCCAACCTTCGGTAAAACTGTTTATATGAAAGCATTTCCAAATCTGCATTTCCCAATCTGCATCTAGTACCCATACCAACTTGCTACATATTCATATATGTTACGCCTGTGTGACACAACTGTGACCTAAACAAGCTTCCGGCTATGAATGAAACAATTAATTCTACTATTAATAACAACAATAAATCGAGCATTACAAATTTCGTCCTCATTATTAATATTTCTATACAGATGTACAGGGAAAGTGGCACCTCCCCCTGGTAGCCATATGTTCAGACTCGATACAATATGAACCAAAAATCATTGCTGTGCAATTATTTTGAATTCGTATTGGTAGTTAAAGTGGAGAAGATTTTAAAATATTTTAAAATGTATTTCTCGTTGTCATAAAAACATGTTTTTAGATGGATCAGCCCAATTTTAGGTATTTTAGTAAAAGACCACCCAAGAATGGTTCTTTTTAACGTTCATCAAAATTTTCCAAATCGTTTAGGACATGTCGTTTGAAGTTTTCTATATAGCTATACAGAGAAAATTCCCCGAACCTTGGCAAGCATGTTTTCAAAGAATTCGGTCGGCTACTTCTTATGGGGTCTACTGTATGTGTCTGAACTTATTCGTTTTTATCGGCGCCAGCAGTTTAATCTGTCTTTTGGCCTCGCATGAGGTGTGTCTGTGTTAGCCAATCAACATTCGAGTCGAAAGCGAATTATGAAAGCCTACAGCGTTTATTAATCTGAATGCTGATTGGCTAAATTTGCAAGGCCAATCAAACAAATAGATTTGTTTATAGAGTGTAGTTGTTGATAAATGGTATATCGTTGATTTGTGATTTGGTGATTTGATACGCTGTACTTCAATTGTGACCGGAAAAGATGAAGAAATGAATAGAAATGTTGAAACTGCAAATAAATTATTCTGTTTTCTTGCAAGTGCGTTAATTAACATCGTAACTGGTAATGAAACCCTATTAAAAATTACATATCGCCGTTCTTTCCTAGTCACGTGATTTGTCAAGGTGCCCGGATGTGATTATCAGCCTTCTCCAAAAACACAAGGCTATAGCTTAGATATTATGTTTATATCATCTTCTAGTGATCATCTACCAAGCTTGTACAAATGGTGATCAAAATATTCTTCTTTCAAACAACAAGGGCTCCACCTTTGATAATTTGCATGTAGCAACATTTAGTGGTCCTTTACCAAGTTTATACAAATGGTGACCCTTGGGTCAGAATTAGCCCCACCCGGGTTGTGGGTGAGGTGGGGTTGTCAAAAGTTTTACATAATAATACAGAGCAAATACATTTAAAAAATCGTCTCTGAAACCACAAGGGCTACAGCGTTGATATTTTGTATGTAGCATCATATAGTGGTCCTTTACCAAGTTGTACAAATGGTGACCCTGGGGTCAGAATAAGCCCCTCTCCGGGGGTCAATAGTTTTATATATAAATATTAGGAAATACATTTAAAAATCTTAGCATAGATTAGAGCTTTGATGTTTTGCATGTAACTTCATCTAACAGAGTACACTTGCCAGTAGATCATATCAGACCCTCGTGGGCCTCTTGTTTTCAGGGTTTTGGTCCTTTGAATATATTAACAATGGCCTTCCGTAATGGAAGGCACTAACTTGTTTTGTTCAAATTCCCCACACTGGCACTGCCGTGTCAGCTTTTATCGGAATACCGATAGAAAACGTTATATTGCTCTACTCTCTACTCTCTTACATTTCTCTATTAAAATTATCATTACTCCATCAGGGCTACTTTTACCATAAACTTCGTAAAACCTTTGCAACATTTTATTATCGAAACCCCGGATCTTCTTTCCAAATATAAAGGTAATTTAAGAACTCTCCTGCGACAAGGACTACCACAACCTGACTTCTATGGTGATGTGATTTACAAATTTCGTAAGATCCTTGGTCATGATCACTTTCATGCTATCTTTGTTAAACTTCTTAAAACTTTTATCAAAAGAGGTTATAACCCTATCATTTTGCAACGCACTGCATGCTTGGTGGTGGACCCAATTACAGTTCACCACTATGCTTTCCTCTTTAATTGTGCTATGACCGGACAGGCGGTGGACGCTATGATGACGTATACCTAATGCCCAAAAGGACGGTGACGTTTAATGTTTGTCTGCGATCTTGTCTTGTCGTGCCCTCAATGGTTTATTCTCTTGTTGCTCTGACTTATGCCAATTCAATGAGTACATTCTTTGTGGATTTCTAGGCTATTGTTTTTTGTATTTATATACACGAGCATCTTTGTATCGTGTTCGGCCGTTTCCAAAGGTACACTCTCATACTCTTTTGTATTTTACTTATATTGCCTATTAATGCTTTATTCACAATGTCCCGTTTGATTGGGAGGACAGTAAGGTAAGTGTGTAGTTTGGTGCACCCTACAACCTGGTTTAAACCCCAGCGGCCTTTTTTGCCACTGACCTTTCCAAGGCGGTAGCCCTATTGCCAACCATCTTTTTGTGTTTGTGACGTCTTATGCCTTTATTTTTTATTACTTTTGCCATTCTTGTTTGTCTTTTTGCGTGTTTTTGGGTTTAATGTGGTCTGTGAAAGCTGCATTTCTTGTTATATTCATTCATTTTAACCATCTTGATAGTAGATAACCTAATAATCATTCATGTGAACGTATTGTTAATGCAGATGGATAGTTAAAGTGGAGAAGATTTCTTTTTTAATGTTTAAAAAAAACATCATTCTCGTTATCATAGCAAACAGGTTTTAAGGTGGCCGGCCTGCTTTTATCTAGTTTGTTAAAGGGCTACCGTAAGATTCTTCCTGTGGTTTCATCACAATTGGACTAGTTGTTGAGGAGATATCGTTTGACAATTTATTTTTTAGATATATAGGAAACATGGCCCCCGCCTCCTGGCTGACATGTTTTTAAACGAATCAGGTCGACTTCCTTGTCCTTTCATACATTTTTGTAAAATTATTTTGAATTCTGACCAGTACTTCAGAGGAGATGATTTTCAAAGTGTTGCAAAAACGTTCCTTTTTGTTGTCATGGCAACTATGTTTTTTTGGTTGGATCAGCCCGTTTATAGCTATGTTAGTTATTTTTGTTAAAGACCATCAAAGAATGCTTCCTGTGAACATTCATCAAAATTGTCTCAGTCGCTTAGGGGGAGAGTAGTTTGAATCAACAAAGTTTACGACGGACGTAAAGAGAACAAATGTGCATCCTAAGTTTTCTCACATGCTTGAGCCAAACGCGTACTCTGTCAATATTATTTGCTATTTTATTTTGTTTCTTTAGTCTTTTTTCCGAAAGGAAAGCTCTTACGTAGCCATGTACGATCCGATTAACAGCAGCATATTGTACATGCAATATATATCGGAAATTCGTTTCTTTTTCGTTTCAGTAAATGTGGACTTACATGTGTTAACATGACGGAAGACACCATTCAAAACTAAACAAAAGGTCAGTGTATTTATAGTATGCGAGATGTGGTGATTGAGACTTAAAATATCAGACCCGATGGCCTTCGACCTTTGGTATACATTATGTTAACGACCCACCTATCAGGTATTGATCTGGCAGAATATAAATCTGCTGGACAAAATGTAATTCATAATTTTGGAATGCTCGTCATTAAAACAAGTGTAAAAGTCGAACAGGAAATGCAGCTTTCGACGAACAAATTAAACCCAAACAACACGCAAAAATCACCAACATGAATGGCAATGTAAAGGCATATGACCAACACAAACACCAACACGGGTTGACAATAGGGCTACCGCCTTGGAAGGGTCAGTGGCAAAAAACGCCGCTGGAGGTTTAATCCAGGTTCACCTCACAAAGTAAATGGGTCAATCATATAGCATGCAGTGCGTTGCAAAATAATAGGGGCATAACCTCTTATGATAAACCTTTTAACACCTTTAACAAAGGTAGTATGAAAGTGAGAATGACAAAGGATCTTACGAAGTTTATAAATCACGTCACCTAGAAGTTATGTTGTGATAGTCCGTGTCGCAGAAGAGTTATTAAATTACTTTTATATTTGGAAAGAAGATCAGGGTTACGATAATAACATTTTGCAAATGTTTTACGAAGTTTATAGTAACGTTAGCCCTGATGTAGTAGCATGCTAGTTATACAAAGATTACGAATATTAAAGTCCTCAACTCGAGTACAATGAATAAGTTGAGACACATAGTCCCCATAAGAAGTTGCTCAGGGATCATCCCCATATAAATGGGGATAATTAACAATATCAAAATTAAAATCATGTCTCTTGTCATATATTGTGCTAATTATTTCATCATTTTCAATGGAGAGATGTAAATCGACAAAAAAAAGCGTTAGTATCAGAAATATTAGCTTTGTTAAGTTGCAGTTCTTTAACTAAAGAAAATATTATGTAATAGGAAGATAGTTGTCCAAACTGCCGTTAGTAATAAACGCTTTAATATCATTACAGGCCAAAAATGCAGTATTTTCCATAGCGAATGTTTTTTACTAAGAACAATACGCTTTTCTTTGATAAGGTGATGTGGTCAGGTTGTATATTACATATTTTTCTGTGATTTGTATAGAAAATACTGGGATAGAAAAGCTATATCTACTCGTTTGCTCTACTGGGAAATATCCAGTATGGAACATTGCTCGGCCTTTTCCGTCAGTGGCGGGAATGCCAAATGACGTTCCGATTGTTTACGGACGTCGTCGTCAGATTCCGCCAATAGGAAATAACGATTACGGAAATTAACGAAGAGTTCCGGTTCCACTTGTTTTGTTTGTATGACGTAACTGGATGTCATGGATGATTTAACGTCGTCTTGGCTTTCTCGTGCAAACTGGTGTAAAAAGGCGTGAATCATTAAAAATATTAATAAAACATCATTTTAAATTATGTAATATATAGTTTAATAACCAGTGTTTTTGAGATACTGAAAATATCTCCCTCGGTAGAGAAATGGCCCCGATATAAGAACTTGTCCTCCGCACTCGTTCTTATATCGGGGCCATTTCTCTACCTCGGGAGATATTTCCCGTATCTCAAAAACACTGGTAATTAAACTCTATATATAGTGTAGAGAAGTGCTCATTGATGAAACTTGACGTTTATTGCAAACTTTATCAAGAATGTCGCCTGAATTTTTAATAGACCAAAACAAATTAATTCCAAAGTTTTCATAAGTTTTGGCACAATATTGTTTAACGTTTTTCCCAGCCTTGAAAGTAGTGCATGTGTGGAAACAACATAGTTATATTTTATGGAAACAACATCATCCTTAAAGTAGATTGAACTGGAGTATACAAATTAGTACTGCCGAGTTTCAGAGCTAAAACATTGACGTAATGCAGGCGTCAAACTATAATTAAATTATTAGCTACTTTTTCAGCAGGAACTAAAACAAATTTATTATGAAATTCTTGAATTCCCGATTATAAATTATGAAAAGAAAACCTAGGTCTCGGAAAATGTAGAAAGGGGTTAGCATTATAAAAGTTGACCTTTTCCATGTAGGAAGAGAATTTAGTTCCACATGTTCTCTGTGACACCATTTCATACTAAAATCCTCAATGAAATGGGTGATCTGAGCACAACAGGCATTAAAATCGACAGTTGAAGGTATTCTATACTAAGAATCTTTCGAAAACAGATGCCGAATACGTTTGTCAACAATATCTAAATTAACAGTGATGACATGATCTGCTGGAGCATAGTAACATGTTGATGTGTTACATTCGCATTCCTTATGAGTGTTATTTACTATATCAAGGTCAGAATCTATTTTGTTGAAAATGTAGTTGAAAATAATGTTTCTAATAGGTATTTTATATTTGTATCAAATTACAGCACTTTCGGAATTTTTTAAATATTTATGGATAGAATCAACTACATGATTATCTCGAAAATTACTAGGCATGCCAATGAAATTAGTACCTTTATTAAGATGTAGTATTTTTAGAAAATGCCTGACGTGATCAGACTCCTTGTCAATATGGGGTTGGAGAACATGTTGTGTGTGGAAGCAGGCAGTGCTATACAAGGGACCTGTACGAATGAAAATATTGTCTGCCTCCTCGTCAATCAACTTAAGTGAAAAAAATGGACAAAGAGGTAATTTGTGAAAGCATAATAGTATGTAAATCAGCGACTGAAATAATTACAGGCGATTTACGTTTGATGTTACCATTACGCCTACGACCATAAGACCTAGAGTTACGCTTTCGAATAGAAAACATAGATAAAATGTCAATATTAGGATCTTTTGAAATATTTCTTTGTAGATAAATATTGTCAATAAGGCGATATGGAAATGGTGTCTGCAAGTGTTTCATCACTTAAGTTCTGCTATATTTCTAGCTTTTATTTTAAAGTTGTTACATGTAGTTGCATCATTATCATAAATCATATATTTAACGGGTTGAACAGTAACGTGACTAAAAGTATGACCTGACTGACTGACAAGTATTTTTTTAAACTTTTTAGGATTACCTTCATTATATTAATGTTCACGAAAACGAATTTCGATCTGTTTGTCCAACTCATTGTATATCGCAACGTGGTGCATTTCAAGTCCAAACATAAATGACGTGAGATGTACGTCATCAACATTTGAAGCTAAACATGTATTAAATGTTCAACCATTAACTGTTGATTTAATAGTGGACTTGCAAGAGAAATAATTGCAACAAATGCACCTGTTAGCATTGCATTTACTTATAGAGGGAAACACTATGTGTCTAGATTGAAAAAAAAACGATGTCTGTATGGAGATGGTACGTGATCTTTTCGCAAAACAGGTGATCCAAGAGGTGTTAATGAAACTTTTGAGCCGTTATTAAAAATCATGGTAAAATTATTGGAAGGAACATGAAACGAGATTGCCGAATGACGATTTAAAGGTTTAATAGGTACACATGGCTTAGACCTACGAAATGTAAAGTTGTTTTGTGGAATTTGTATAGATGACGCAAAGTGTAACCGAAGAGGAGAACACTTATTGTAACATACTTGGAGTAAATTTAATCTCTCCAGACGATAAAATGATCTGCGGGAAATAATTCTGCCTAGACTATATTAGATCGAATGGAAGAATGCATATCTTCTCATACGATATAAATGATGATTTTGGGGGCAGTTCTCGAAATTTTACCCCAGACTGAGTGTAAATTGAACTGACAAGTCCGACGTATAGTCTAGATCATCTGTGACGCTTGCTTGTTTTCAAAAAAACGTCTAGAACAGTTCTCATAAACAAAGTTTGACTTTTGCCAAGATTCTGGTATCGTTTCTGATTAGCTGAGACAGAAACACCTGATATCCAATATATAAAGAAAGGCAGAAACAACAATAAACTTATAAATAAACAAAGAGGGAAACTTTATCTTTGTATGGACGAACTAAATGCGAATTAATATATATTAAACGTTTGAAACAAAGTCCAGCCGGTTATTCGCTCGTTATTTGATTGAATGATTGAATATTTCTTAACGGCAGTTTCCAGCAAATTGTCAGCTCTTTATGACAGTTGATTTATAGTGGTAGAGGCTAACCATCCACTTATTGCAGGGTAGAACTGTTACTGCATATCTCATGCCATCCATACGAATCGACACTTTTGCTATTTATGAGGACGTCATTCGACTGGGCTAGATGGTGTTAGAATAGCATATTAATACAATGCTAAATTTATCACGTCTACGTGTGTATAACTGGGAATTAAAGTGTTTTCATTCTCATCTGAAGGTCTGAATGTGTAAACGCTATTAAATAAAACGAAATGACTAGATGGCATACATATTCCCTCGTTATGTTTTAATTTTCTGTTATGCGCATATCCAAAACCAATCCTTGAGTAATGATCTAGAGTTCCCCTCCCTGATAATATATATATTGAGGCATATAGGGTTTGTAAATAACACTAAATGTCGAACAATGATTGTTTTTGAGTATGAAAATTGTGTTCGATATTCACTATTTTATTATAATGCGAGATGTGAACTATGCTATATGCACATTAATTACAGCACATGGTTATTAAATATTTATTTCAAGTACGAAAACCTAGATATTCGTGCTATTTATAATTCTCAAGCAGACGTATATCATATCTTATAATTAGGAAATTGCGTGTAGCATTTTCAACACTAATTTGTCAAGTTTTCTCTGAGTAAAGCAATGCAACTGTTATTGAATATAAAGTGTTTACGATTATTAGGGGCACTCTCTAGCATCTTAGATGAAAATCAACTGAATTTAAATCCACAATATGTTTATTTTCAGTCCTAAAGGCGATGACACAGACTTTGTGTCTAGTGTGAGTGCATACTATTAACGTCACATTTACATAACGTGATGGCACCATGCGATAATTGAAACAACGTATTTGAAACTTGAAATTTGAACAACAACAATTGAAAGTAGACAATTTCATACATGGATATTATATCCTGATGTTTTCAACAATAAATGTTAAACACTCGTTTCAAGGTATATCTAAAAGAGGAAAGAGACAAACAAATACGTTTTAAAAAACATTATATAGAGAAAGTATGCACATTTGGTTTGCGCTGCCAACCCAACCACCATTCCCCTACAACCCGCCATCATAACAATAAAACAAATAAAACAAACACGAACTAACAGAAATAATAACAAATAAAAACACACATTATGAATTTTCTTAGAAAATATTGTCACGGTTGCAACGTTTTGGGATATGTATGCAAGAAGGAAAACCACCCACTGCAGATACAATGCACTAAAATGTTCTATATAGTTATGGTATTTGTTTATGTTTTGTCGTAATGAGGAAATATCATATGGAATCAATATACATTGATAACAACAGCTACATAATAAATGATGTATAATAAATAGGTTTACAACATAGTTGAAATCAAATGTATTTGCGCCTGGAAACATCTCCATCTTGATTTGAGCTAGGCTCCGACCACTGTAGCTGTAAACATCAAGTCATCACTATTACAGAATATAGATGTCATCTTGGTTAAGACCGCTGTAGTTTTAAAGTTCAAGTAGTCTTTAATATTCCAGACTGGTAACAAGTATAACTGGATCTGAGCTGGGTTAAGACCGCTGTAGTTGCAAAGAACAAGTAATCAATAGTATTCCAGACTGGTAACAAGCATATCTGGTAATTCATATTTCAGATTAGTAACCACCTCATCTTGATGTAAGATATGTTTCAAACTCTGCATCACATCCACTAAACCACTATTCAAACTAGCAAACAATCGCATCTGATAGTGAGCTGTGTTACGACCTGTGGATGTAAAAAATCAATTAATCACTCTTCAAAATAAGTATAACCACCCTTCTAGATTTGTCACAAGCCCATCTGAATCACTGAATGTGAGCTGGTTACGTCCACTGGTATTGTAAAGATCTGTAATGTAATGTAAAATAATGGCTGTTTAAGTGTGTGTTATAATTTGATATTTGTTTTGGTACCCTTTACATGTCTTAAAACAAAAACATGTTTTGTTCTAAATATAAGTTGACATTTCATTATCTTAGTGTTAATGTACCTCACTCTATGGGGAAAATATAAATGTATCTCTTGAATAACGTTCGTCCCAACCACCGTTTTGGACGACCGTTATGATTGTAAAGAGCAAATATACACTCTGGATGTTAGTTGGGTTACGACCACAATGGGTGTAAAGAACGAGTAACCGTTTTCCAAAGTTTATGCCCATCTGTATATCAGTTGGGTTACAACCTGTCAAGTAATGTGTGGATATAACTATCCCACAAATTTCCGGTTACAAGAAATGTGATCACAGAACTTTATTAATTGTCTACTCACACTCTCTAGCATAAAGAGTGTGAAAACAGCCAGCTAGTGTTTTCTGTTCAAATGAAGAGAGATTACCATCAGCTAATGAATTGTTCAAATGAAGAGAGATTACCATCAGCTAATGAATTGTTCAAATGAAGAGAGATTACCATCAGCTAATGAATCGCAGAACACATGTTCCCATAGTCCCGTTGACATAACTGTTTGCCAGCTGATGTCTGCGTCTATGTTAGAGTTTCGGCTGTTATCAATAAAGTGCCAAATCTAAAGTCTGAATGTTTACATATATGATTCGGCTGTTTGACATCATGGTTTCAGTGAGTCTGACGACACGGCTGACGTCATTGGGTTCAACGTACAATCAAACACTGATCATTATTTGTGAAAAAGGTATATTTTAATAATTCCCTTACAGTAAATAAATATACGTGCCTTATATGTTTGAGTTATAAGTGACATATAAGTCGCATAGACCAGTAACATATAAGTAACTTATATTGATTTTAAATGCAAATGAGATGTAATCATATAAATCACTTAAAAGCCACTTATATGCCTAGTACTCTGTCCCTTATAAGTGACTTATATGCGACTTATAAATGATGTGACCGTGGCATATGTCACATATAAGTGACATATATCCACTTGTATGTCAAATTGAACCCAAAATAATGATAAAAATTGGTCAAATGAAACGTCATAACATACAATAAAGCTAATTAATTTTAATTGATTAGTATACAGGTATATGATCAATTGATCTAAATGAAACAGTCATGTTGAAGCAGTTTGTTTTCCAATGCTTTCTTGTTAGCTTCTTCTGTTCTATTTCTCTTCCTGTTTTACTGTCTCTCTGAAAATATTCAAATATCAAATCTATATATTACTGAATGTATTATCCTGTTCTTTAACATACTTTTGAGGATAGACAGATTATGCCCGTCTGCGAATGAATCATATGGACCCAACACTGTTATTTAATTGACATGTGTAATATCACATACTTAGGAGACAGACAAGTTAATCCCTCAAACATTTGCTTTTTGAACCAATTTGACATGTGTATGTATTTCTACCTACACATAAATTAACTACATACACCTAGTTAATATGATCAGGGGATTTGTTTTGGTAAACGAATAAAAGGTAAATATATAAATAATCATAATGTACTTACCTTCCAATCAACCCATACTATATGTCTTCTGTTGACAGTCTCCTAAGCAGATGTGGTGTTAATTTTCAATCTATTTACAATTACAACCAAATTATTTCCACATTTCAAAATGATAAAAACTCTTTATAATACATCTTTCAATCAACTCACACAATGAATGTTATTCTCCGAGTATTTTATGTTTATACCTTTAAAAGTAAGTATAAAAGTCGAACAGGAAATGCAGCTTTCACAGAACACAGTAAACCCCAAAACACGCAAAAAGACAAACACTAATGGCAATAGTAATAATAAAGGCATATGACGTCACAAACACAAAAAAGGTGTTGACAGTAGGGCTACCACGGTCAGTGGCAAACAGGCAGCTGGGGTTTAAAACAGGTTTTAGGGTGCAAAAACCTCACACTTACCCTACTGTCATCCCAAATAAACGGGACAGTGTACATAAAGAAATCCCCACCAGGAACTATTCCTAACCAACAAGGCAGCATTAATAGGCAATATAAGAATATAAGTAAAAACAGTTGCTCGTGTATATAACAATACAAACAACTATATCCTAGAAAGCCACATAGAAAGTACTCGATAACCTGGCAGAAGTCAGAGCAGCAAGAGAATAAACCATTGAGGACACGACAAGACACACATCAAACGTCACCGTCCTTTTGGGCTTTAGGTAGATGTCATTATAGTCCACAGCCTGTCCTGTCATCGTACAGTTAAAGAGGAAAGCATAGTGGCGAACTGTAAATGGGTCCACCAGCAAGCCAGCCGTACGTTGCAAAATGATAGGAGCATAACCTCTTGTGATAAACCTTTTAACAAGTTTAACAAAGATAATATGAAAGTGATCATGACCAAGAATCTTACGAAGTTTGTAAATCACATCACCACAGAAGCCAGGTTGTGATAGTTCTTGTCGCAAAAGAGTACTTAAATTACTTTTATATCCTGTTCTCAAAATGAGACTTTTCCGTTAAAAGGTCATCCCACTGACATAAGGGAGTGTCTGATTACATTACAGATGGACTCAACGTATTTCATGATAAAAAAATTGGTACTTTCATATAACCAGCTTATATTTGACAAATAATTATAATAATTACAAAAGAAGGCAGCTAAATCTTCCAAATACCTAAACATCAGTTTAAACAGTTGTCTAGAGTTGTCTAATCCTGGTTTTGGATTTTATTGCAGGTAACATTTTTACATTGATACAATTGATTTTAATAAATTCAGATTTCTACAAACAAGGTTTCAACACCCACCTTCCCTTACCCTTAATATTGTTTCAAACTGCTACTGGTGCCTTCTGTATAATTTCAGCATCACGACAGTCAATCTCAAAGTATATCGCCTTATTTCCTGTCACCAACCGCAATTCACAACAAACTGTGAAATTACTTGGATAAAGATTGGAATTGTTGGAGCCCAGCCTCTTCATATAGGTGCTTCTTACAGGCCACATGAACATGATGAAGACAGTCTAGAAGAATTCAGGAAATCACTTGAACTAGTCAGGAAGAACAAAGACACAGGCACGCAACCTGCTCGAACGTACCCGTGATGGTGTGCAGCAGTATAGAGAGATTGATAGATAGATAGGCTCATAAAAAAAAGGAGAAATAGGAAATCATTGTCATGGCTGATATTAGGGACGAATTGCTCTGAATGCAATGGATACGCTATCGTTACATCAAAAAACATACAGAAAACAATTGAAATTATGCCTCATTACATTGCTTATGCAGATATTTTAGATGCGACAATGGCATTTTACAAACGTTCATGATCTGACTTCATGTGACAAGTAACCGCAGATAAAGTACTCTCAATTTACGGAACCCGGTGTTTTAGGATAAAGAGGAAATCTGCAGTATTATCTGGAGAGATAAATTACATGTTCTCCGATACATAACTCCCATGCATACCAATAGGGGATGGGGTTTGCCTGCAAAAGGCTTGGTATCCCGAAGATGTAAAAGGTTCGATGGGATTAATGGATTTAGTCCAGATGTACTCTATCTAATGACAATAGTTACCAATATATGGGTACTATAACACGCTTTTACTAACTACCATTTATTATATTTGTATTATATTATAAGAGCAGATACAGATGTTGAATTAATCCCTGTAAACATCATTTAACGTCACGAATCCCAATAACATTGAGTCTCCATCTTTTTCCTATTTTCCCTAGAGGTTTTCAGATGGAGATGCTACAGAAAGTCAAGGGGTAGAAGATGCCTTTCTGACCTGAGCGTAGATTCTTCCTACCTCCCTTCCTACGCAACAAAAAAATAAAAATAAATAAACGCTAGGTTTCAATTAGGGTTGGGGCAGCTGGCTCGCAGATTTCCTGGCTTTCTGAAGTTTTCCCTGTTATTCAAGATTCTACTCCCGAACTGTTGTGGTATGTTCCTATATCCAGAGTATATAATAAAGTAAAACGTTTATAATCCCGGTGGCATTGCCAGCACGTATCTGACTAACATTGAATGAAAACGATATAGATTACATGAGGAATAAACATTAATTTATTATTATGCTTCCGATATACGGAGTATAAAGTAAAGTAAAACATTTCTAATCTCGGCAATTTCTAATATACTTCCGATTTTCCGGAGTCATATATTCAATGACCAGCCATTATGCCGATTGTGTTTTTATACAGCGCGGCGGTCCAATTTATTTGAAAATATTCCCGATGTCCGGAATATACTTATTATTGACCTTCCGATTTTCCGGAGGCTAAAATATTCAATGAACAGCCGAAATGCCGATTGCGTTTTTTATACAGGACGGCGTTCCAATTTATTTGAAAATATTCCCGATGTCCGGAATATACGTATTGATGCATTGTCCGAACATTTATTATTGTCCGAAATAAGTAATTATACGTTGAACTGTCAATATTTCCGATTGTCCGGAATAAGTAGATGTATGTTCAATTGTCAATATTTCCGATTGTCCGGAATATGAAAGCTATTGAAGTTGATCTGTCAATACCTCCGTTGTCCGGAATAAGAAATAAATGTTGAATTGCCAACATGTCCGATTGTCCGGAATAAGTAATTATAGGTTCAACTGTCGATATTTCTGATTGTCCGGAACCTAATGAACATATGTTGAACTTTCACTTTGTTTACGCATTATTAACTATAATGCCATATTAAATACATTAAATCAGCCATTGCCAATTATGCCAAAAAATGATTAAAGATTATTCTCAGTCAGTCTTTTCTGTTTTTTATGAATCCCACTTTTTGTAATAAGTGACATATATCTCCGCGATCTGGACATATAAGTCACTTACAACGCACCTAGACAAGATAGTAAGTAACTTAAGTATATGTGACATATAAGTTACATATACGCTGCTTATAAGTCACTTATATGTTTGTATATGTAGATTCGGTAAGTGTTATGAACGTTTAAACAAAGAGGCTCGTAATTAATAACACAGTTTGTAATCTTTCATTAGGGACACGTGGTAGTATGATAATTGCAACCTCTAATTACCACCATATACTGTTATTATTATTATTATTATTATCTTCATTTGCTATTTATGACTTAAAATCATCTTTGTCGTTTGTGTTATATGCGATTTTTTAATAAACTGTATTTTGAATAGTTAAAAGTACAGATGTAAGTAAAATGTGTTGTTTTTAAGCCATTTATATGTTGATTTGCATATACCTTGACTGTTCTTTGAGTATAATATGTATATATACTCTCCTATGCTTGGAGGAAATAAAGATCTGCTGTTATAAAGAAGACTATAAAAAAATCCACATGATGTATATTACATCTTTATACATATTTACATATTTCTGATTGATAGCACTGAGACTAATAACACTAAAGGTAGATATAAAAATCGATCAGAAAAAGTAGCATTCAAGGACGAAAGTCAACCACAAACACACTCAGAAACAAAGAACAACTTTAAAGACGAAGAAAAAGCAAGATAATACATCACAAACAAAAAAGGGCTGTCAATAGGGCTTCCGCCTTGGAACGGTCAGTGGAAAAAAAGGCCGCTGGCGATTTAAACCAGGTTATAAGATACACCAAACCTCACTCTTAAATAAAGATATCCCCGCCAGGTTATAATCTCTAACAAACAAGGCAGCATTAATAGACAATTTAAGCAAAACACATAAATGATCATGTATATATATAATATAAAAATAGAAAAGCGCTCAAAGACTTGACAGAAGCCAGATCAACAAGAGAGCAAACCGTTAAGGGTATGACAAGATAAGATTGAAGACAAACATCAAAAACATATTAGGATTTAGGTAGACGTCATCATCGGGTCCTACGCATTTATTCGCACACAAGACTGATGAGCCATATCTGCTCTAATTAATACGCCTATAATACATAAATAATACATATATTATGCCTAGTGAGGCTGTCATGGCTTTAAAATCAAGTGAGTGCTAGTTTAGTCATTTCTTTTCCATTATAGTGTCCTATTGCAAAGCGTGTCTGGCGATATAAAACATCAACAGCCTTACAGACGGCCGAAACATCTATCCCTAGTAGTTCACTTACACTCGAGTCACCAATACATTCTAATCATGCAAGCAAGTATGTCTTGAGAATACACAGACATTGAATCCAAATAGTACCCTGCCTTTTGTTAAGAACTATCATGGTTCCTGAAACCGTATATTGCATTGTTTATTAACCAGAGATTGTTAGCCATTCATTTAATACTTCTTAAGCCTCGTATAATGTCCAGTTGTATTAGCTGTGTCTGCCGTGACTAAAAGCAGTCACTGTATAGGAATTGTAAATAGTATTTGATGTATGGTCGTGAAACCATGCATTGTAATGGATTATTTTCTCTTCATTTGAATAATAATACATACTGATAAGGGAGATCCTTCTGAAGTCACAAACACAACCAAACGATCGGTTTTATTGATTCTGTGCATGAGAGGTAATGTAGGAAGCAACACCTCTCACGCCTCCTAACAACGGCTTAAGCGGTATTCTACTTTAAAACCATCTATATTGGGCTGGATGATCCCATAGGACCAGTAAAATTAACACTGTTGATTCGTAGCACGGGAATACTTTTTACAGCCGCCACACTGCATTAAACGAACGCTAGTGTAAATGTTAGTAAATACTTGAGGAAAAGCAAGTTGTTATGAACGTACTTATATGTTTTGAACTAAGCATAAATTACGGTTGATATTTAGGTGATACTTGTACTACCGTGAATTGTATGTATAATATACCAATTTAGAAATAATTATGCGATTAATATGAACATCAAAGTTGACTCGGAAGGTATTAATTTTCTTTGACATTCTATGCATGCCATATTTTCTATAGAGATACAATACTAAAGAATGTGTGCTAGTTGTATAATGCTGCATGCTGGTCACGTACATAACATTGCAGAATGTTACAAAGGAAATGACGACTGACAATAACAAGCTATGAACAATTTAATTTAGAAGTTTTCTTGTTCACTGTATTCGGGATGGTCCAACTGTTCGTACTATAGCCATTTCAAATTTGAGTTCTGCTTAACCCGGGGCTAGAGGACTTGAACGGTAGCAAGAATTTTTCACTTCCTTTCATGAACCGCCTCAAACAAACCGAGACTGCAACATTGGTTGTATGTATCATTTTCAGAGGCAAAATTTCTCCTTTCATACTCCTTTTATACTTGTTCTGCAATGTTATTGAGTTATTTTCAAATATTAACTTTAACTACTAATTTTTTATCAAGAAAATGTTTCTTCCGTTTTATTATACCCACTTCAAATGATTAGGACAGTACGAACGCGTGTAATCATTTATGTGAAAAGTATATTACATACGCATTGATAATCAAGGACGTAATTCGCTGCATGTTGTACCAATCATAATCCGGATAATCCGTCACTTATATTATATACGAGGCTTCTTAATACCGCATAGTGAGCCTTTATTATATTCTTTCCAGTGAGGTCATGGATTTTATAATTAATATAAAACCTTATATTGTCATTGTTTATATTTCACATATTCGTCGATATTATGGTTATGCCATCCTGTGCAATTATCTTGACGTGTAGATAAATGAAGTGTAAGAAACAAATTGATATAAATATGAAGCCATGGAGCAATAAATACACTAAATACGAACATGTTAGTGCAACAAAGCTATTCCATATATGGAAAAACAAGTATCGATAATGACTATGAGGGTCGTAATAACACACATTATAGAAATAGTCCATTAATTATTGAAGCATTACACGGGCATTCGGGAAATATAATCAAAGGTCTTATAATGACGCCATTTAGCCTCGGTCTCCCGGTCTGCTTCTAATTTTTTCGCTGCGCTATGTTACGCGGATTCAGAACCAGGGCCTGGAGACAATAGCACGTTTGTAATCGTCCCTCACGTTGGGGCAATTTTGGTTGGACTTTGAGAAATGTTATGAGACTTTCAAAAAAACAACATATTTTGAAGTTAATTTAATAGCAACGCGCGCGCAAGCGAGCTCTACGGTAACGCGAGTAGCAAATATTATGGGGGGAAAAATGTGGTAAAAAAGTCAAAATTAAGTTAACTCCTTTGTGAATGGGAGGTCATGCCTATATTCGTTCCGAACGTAGTTAACTCCCATCTATGTTCGGTTTCCAGCCCACCTTTATTCGCGTTGGAGCTAGTCCATCCAGTTGGCAGGTTACCGGCTTTATTGTTAATATGACGACAGGCAACCTTCGCGCCCGCACAAATCACGTGACGATAGCTGAGGCCATGTGATTACAAAATGGCGATATACTAGGTAATGCTTGGTACTGCAAACTCTTGCCGTAACAAACAGGCAAATATCACCTTGGAGAAGATGTTGAACACATTCAACCTGTTTTGGCTTGGATGTAATCTCTTTATTAAATTCACGCACAGCTTATGTAATGTTCTCAACGGAAAACAAGTAACCAAGTAACCGGTGTGCATATTAAATATATATTCGCTAAAATTGATTTGTTTTGTAAATAAATTATTTTTGTAACCAGATACCGTTTTGCACACTTTTTTCTATATTATGAACAAAGCAAGTTGAAATATTGACCTAAAAAATATTTAACCAAATTATTCAACTTAGCTGGATTTCAGCTATAAATGTGTGTGGTGAATACGGGAATTAACCACTGCTGGGACTTTTATAAATGGTGATTATTGCTAGCTGAGCCTGATAAAAAACGTCAAGGTAACGGTAGATCTACATAAATTTTAAAAAGCTGCTGCAGTATCGGTAATCTAAAATACAATGATTAAATGACGAATCGCACTTTAGTGATATAGCTATCTAGTTATTCTGTACCGTAAAGTCGGTGGGTGGGGAAATGTTAACCACTGCCTAACCACTGCAGTCTGCTGTTGCCAAGAGACTACCCACTTTTTGTCCGGCGCATCTTTGGCAGGGATATTAAAGAGGCTGCGTCTAAAGCTTTCTCGACTCTCTCTACTACGGGTTCGAATCCCACTGGGAGCTTGACTTGTCAAGTGAGAAAGTGTCGATAATCACGGACGGCTGGAGGTATACAGTACTGGTACTTCCCAAGAAAAATAAATTGGTCTACCTATACCACAAAAAAACTAGACCGTCATATAAAGTCTAATATGTGCTAACAATGACGTAACGTAACTCACCATTCAAACCAGTTAATGTCCATATCAAAAAGATAAAGCTAAGAAATTAAACGTATTCCCCATGCGCACATTGAAACACCCAGTGGTGCAAATAAGATCTCTGGATTCAGTATGCCATGCTGTGTCAGAACCGTTTCAGAAATTAAGACGTTTTTAGAAAATGATATCAGTCGCGGTTGCTGAGTCGATTATAAAACTGTATTTTTAAAATATGTTTTTTTGTTGTTGTTGTTTTTTGTAATATCTTTTATATTTTTCAGTGCCATTTTTGCATTCCTAGATGTTCTGAATGTTCAAGAATGTCCAAGAAAAGAATACAGTGTACGCCAGTCTTCCATTGTTTGTGGTTGTTTATAACTGCGTTCTGCTTTATGTAGAACTCAGCATTAATAACCTGCAACGGATGACTTGAAAATCAACTTGCAACCAAACTAAAAAGGACTGGATGTTGGAAAACGCTGCGGGTTGGAATCACACTAGAAACTCGACGTGTAAGTGTCGGTTCCTAAGAACGTCGTGAAATATACAGTACGTGTCTTATATGTTCTACCCAGGAATAAGTGGTCGATTTCCATCACTAAAAAAAGTTGACGATCATACATAGTCCAAAATGTGCTGACAAATGACGCTAGACACCGAACAAACAAAAAAGACTTGTGTTATTTCAATTGACCTTTAAAAAAATGTTCTTTTCCGGTCCATGTGGTAAGTAGTCAGAGCCTTTTTACCATTCTTTACAGCGGTCTGTATAAGGCTCCATCCCCACCCAAATTTCTTTTAAAACCATGCATCTAAACTTACATCTGGAAATTTCATTCCCCTTTCCTTGATTTTCCTACAATTAAGGCCAAAAGGCACCTTCCCAACACTGGTAAAAAGGCCCTCGTACACATGTAGGGGTCCTTTGTTCGAGGTCATGCAGTTTTCATGTCCAGTCATAGCCTACTC